>BLKR01001726.1:210000-255476 GCA_011170035.1 Teleogryllus occipitalis
AAAGCTCGCGCGTTGTCCGTGGTCCGTTTGATAGGGTACTGCTTCTGCATTCGCCTCGTGTTTATCGGAGAAATCGCGGAAAACTATAGAGCAGCCGGCCGCTGGAAATCTCCTCCAGACAGCGACTAAGCTAGTCCTAGCTACCTATCTACTGTCGAAAATCCTGCGCCACCGTCAGGACTCGAAACTGGAACCTTCCGGTCATAGGCACTGCAGTGACATCAGTTGATGCCTTGAGCCACCTCTCCGGGTCCCTGTTCTGTTCAGACTACTGCAGCGTACCCTTTGGTTTCTTAGTTGACCGATTGCGATTGGGGTGTTAAAATACACAGTTAAATACATGATAATTTTCGAAACTTCCTGCGAATGGACGATTTTGTCAACCGATTGTTGTTCCTTCAAACTGTCCCATGCATTGTACTTCTCACTCGTTTTCTACGCCCGTAATTATCTCTTTTTGTGTCTTAGCTCTTCAACATTCAGTTTCTTTTTTCCTTCGCTGTTTAGTCCGTCCCGTCTTTTGGCTCCACTGTCCAATTTATTCGCCCATTCCTCTTCGACATTTCACCTTTCATATACTGAATCTCATAATTGGTATAAAACATACAGTCTCTACCACATAAGCTGCCGGTGCCGTTTTCACAAATTTTTGCCGGTCTTACACACGTGCGGTATCAAACGGCAGATGCATCCAGAAGGGGGGGGGGCAGTTGGGGCAACGACCCAGGCCCCAACTTAATTGGGGCTCCGAATTTTTTTTTCATTCAAACGAAATGAAAAATATATTTATCTCTAATCTAGAGACCGGTAGCGGTAGCTCAGTGCATCAACTGATGTCACTGCAGCGCCTCTAACCGGGAGGTCCTAGGTTCGAGTCCTGACGGCGACAGGATTTTCGACACTAGCTTTACAGCTAGGTCGAATTTAGCTGCTGTCTGGAGGAGAATTCTAGCGGCCGGCTGCTCTGATCGGTAGTTTTCCGTGGTTTCTCCGATCAACACCAGGCGAATGCCGGAGCAGTACCCTACCAAACGGGCCACGGACCGCGCGCGATCTGGCATTCCTCTTCCGTGTCCTATCCTCTCCCCCTACACACACACACTTACACTAACATGCACTACACTACCACAGATTCCGGGAGACCGGTCGGGAGCTTAGAGCTTGTCCCGGCTGGGGCGGTGCCCCGCTGGTGGGAGAGCCGTGGTTAGGGGGAAACCCCACTAGCCGACGGGAGGTCGGCGCCGGATCTCGCCATCCAGCGGGGGAAGATCACCGCCCCGAGAAAAAAACATGCACTACACTAACGGTACTAATGACCGAAGTAGTTGACGCGCCCGGAAACACGAAAAAACCAAACCAATCTAATCTAGATTTAACGCAGGAAATTATTCCTGGGATATGGAAAAATAAATTTTGTTTATGTATTGCGGAAGGAGAAATTTTTGTATTTGAAATAAGGGGCTCCCTTGGATCAACTGCCCCAGGCTCCTGGCTTTCTCTGGGCACCCCTGTCAAGCAGACTGATGTTAAATGGAGCGCCGGTGCCTCTAGCCCCGGATGTAAAAAAGTTACTAGAGATTTAACTTGGCATATCTCCTGTGTACTGAAGAAGTTGGAATGCCGACATTGGTGCATTTGTGTAGGTCGTGAAAGGAATTAAAAGAAAAACGCAAAAGGATGATGGTCAAACACATGTGCACAAAAAACGTGCTGAAAATATGAAATTTTACGTGGAAGTGATTGCATTTCTGCAATAATTTTATAACATATAAAGGGAATTTTTGGTCAAGCGACATGTGATAACATTATCCTCAACCAATGCACAGTCCGGACTTGGCTCCACCTAACTTCTGTTTCCAAAACTGACATCCATCCTTGATGGCCAACCCTTTTGGGGTTGATGGAAAGGGTAAAGGTTATTTCAGTTTTTCATGCCCAGGAAATCAACAAATCGTGTCAAGCATGCTGGGAACGTTCTGTTGAGGCAGGTAGATATTATTAGTACAAATCTAGTACAAACTTGGTAGCAGATCAATACATTACTTACGTACATACAAACATTTAAATATACTTTTTATCTGGGAATATAAAATGAACATTCTATTATCATGGCACGAGCTCCTTCTCAGTTCAAGAGTTTCAAAACACGAGCCCACGCTATCAGTCTTATTTCCTCACTACTTCGTGCTCCTTCACGTTGGCCAGGGTAAGCAGGTTCGGCTCTTGTGTTGCCTCGCGCTGTATTCTGAGAAAAATTCCCGAACGAGCACGCTTTGTCCATGCTCGACATGCGCGTTCTGCTGCGGCAGGCAGGCAAATTCTGATACTGCCTGGCAGCACGGCAGATTATTATTTACGAAGTATTATTTATTTCGCATTCAAATGAATATACAAGTTCAGATGAATAAATTTTGTCGTATAGCAACGTGGAACGCCAACGGCTTGGCGTGACATCGTCAAGAAATTGAAATATTTCTTTCGCAAAACAAAATCGATATTCTACTTGTCAGATAATCGCATTTCACTGACAAAAACTACTTTAAACTGAAAAATTATATAATTTATGATACCTAACATCCTGATAGCCATGTACACGGAGGCTCTGTTGTCATCTTAAAAAATGTATAAAACATCACGAAGAAAATAACCTTCAAGGAATTGATATGGAATCCACCACCATAACTATTAGCAACTGGAGAGGGCCTCTTTCAATAAGTGCCCTATGTTGTCCACCAAGATTTAACATACATAAAACACGTTTTGAATCCTTTGTTAACAATTTAGGTTCAAGATTTATACAGAGCGAGACTTCAATGCGAAAAAAACAAAAAAACAATGGAGCAAGACTGACTACCACTAGAGAACGAGAACTCCAGAATGCACTGGCAGCACTTCATCTGGTTACCGTGTCCACAACAGAACCAACGTACGGACCCAAGTAAAATACCAAACTTACTTGACTTTTTTGTTATAAAGGTATTTCATCTAGTTACTGCAATACAGAAGCATCGTATAAACTGTCATCTGATTATACACCTATCATATTCACCGTTAGTACTGAATAACGTCTACGCCCCGCTCCTGTTGTTCTGACTAACAGAAAAACTAACTGGTATGAATACCAACGATGGATATCCCACTAGAATTCGCGTCCTTTAAAATCCGCAGATGACATTGACGAAGCCACTAAATATTTTGCGCAAAGCATTGTGAATGCTGCGTGGCATGCTACGCCACACGACATCCTTGTACAAAGTTTCCCAAGAAAATTGTCAATAAAATCTCTGAGAAAAGGAGGTTAAGATGAATATGACAAATTCAAGATATCCAGTAGACAAAACAAACTATAATAGAGCTACAAGACAATTAAACGAACTTCTTAAAACTATAACAATAGTAAATTTCAAGAGTATATATCTAGCTTGACTCCGACTGAGACCTCATATTATTCTCTTTTTAAAGCCATGAGAAATCTAAAACAACTGTCAAAAATCCGAACCACCACTTAGAGACAAACACGAAATGAGGAAGAAGTGCAAAAGAAAAATTTGAAGTTTTTGGACATCATTTTGTTGAAGTTTTTCAAGGTATTCCACCTGCAAAAATGAAGAGGATGAGCAAATTCAAGAATATCTTAGTTCACCAGAATAACTGGCACTTCCTATAAAATTCTTCATTCCTAAAGAAATACTTTAAGTGATAAAGAACAATCTTTTCTGAAAAAAAGCTCCAGGCCATGACATTATCACTGGTCAGTTAATAAAAGAACTACCTCGCAAAGTGTTTGCATTCATCACAGCGCTCTTCAACAGTATTATTCGCATTGTATATTATCCCATTCAGTAAAGAGTAACACAAATTATCGTATTACTAAAACCTGGTAAATCTCTTCATGAAGCGTCGCCTTGCCGCCCTATTAGCCTTCTTCCAATGCTAAGGTATTTGAGAAACTACTTTTCACAAGACAACGTCCTTACCTATCATGCAACAACAATTTCGTATCGGACCATCAATTTGGATTTCATCAGTAACACTCTACCATAGAACAAAATAAACAACATAACATTGTATATAGAAAGCAACTTTCAAAATAAGCACAGGGTCTCCTCTGTAAACTTAAGTGTTTACTACCCCACTCATATTTTTCAAATGATATCTTTCAAATCGGTATTTTCAAATCAAATACCAAAATCAATACTCAAACGTCCTTCCTATAAAATCCGAAGGGCCTCAAGGAAATGTTCTTGGACAAGTAGTATATTTGTTATATACAGCATATATTCTGGAGACTGAAAACACAATTCTTCTCTCACTAGGATAAGTGCCTAAAAATTTAATATTGACATATGAATCTCAATCATGAATCTCTGATTCTTAGTTAGAATGTTATATCTATAACGGTATAGAAGTTATTGGAATTATACCACAGCATCTACATCTTATGATGGTTGTGTGTGAGGAAGAATGCAACAAACAGGGCATGCTTATTAAAAAGGCATTATAGTGTAACTGTCATTTACTGCATTTCTCCTAAGTTGTAAGCAGACACTGCATTTGCTCTAAGTAATGTGCTGGAATTATCTGGTTTCTTTAATTTGAAGTGCCGTTGTCTTTGTCGTGAGGACATATTACAAAAGCGCCAGTATATGTCTCGTCAAAGTACCAAATACACTATCTGAAATTAATAAAGCACCATATTAAGCGCCGATTCAAATCTCGGTTAAAGAGATAATGTGTAGATGCATTAAACGTAATTATGTTGTCATTTACAAACCAAACAATTCTCAAATGAATATATATATATATATATATATATATATATATATATATATATATATATATATATGCAATCTTAACAAAAATGCACTAAGTGTCAAGAAGAACTTTTCGCGACATGACTATCCCACACGCGCCATTTAGCATTCTAACATCAAAGTTTCTTGCAGGGTTGGGCAGTATTGAAATACTTGTATTTGCAATACGTATTTTAAATAACTTTTATTTAAATAACTATAGTTTTGAGATTTTTGACATGTATTTTAGAGATATATTTAAATACATAAAGTAGGTGTATTTAAAAAAGGAAGTACTTAAAATACTTCAAATAGAGATGAAGATAACGAGGATGTTTCTTTTAGTTTGATTCTGCTAGTGACTGAACCTCATTGAAATAAAAATAAAAGCCCCTTTCAGCTGTCGAATTTTAATTCTCCTCGTTTATAAATTATAAATCTAAATCATTAAAAATGCTGGACAATTTTCCGACACCAAAAAATGCCTTTCTTCTTTATAACTAGAATCCGAACAATGCCCCTTTTGCCCATTTTATCTCTTTGAATGTATTTTTAGGCAACTTATACCATTATCAATGTTTACCTCAGAAATGGCTTTTGCGAGGGATTTATAAAGCCTATAAATTCCTATATTTAGAGATTGCCTAATCGGGCGTAAAAGAATCTAAAAGTGCCTATACTGAATTTTTCGTAATTTTAATATTTTTTGTTCATTATATTTTGTATTCTACAATCATTTTCTAAAGAATCACTGAAGGGTAATTTGTTTAATAAACAAGTAACAGACGCCTAAAATCTGCCAGGGCGTCCTCCGATCGAGGAACTCCATGCCGTGTGTGCTCTTGCCAGTAACGGGTCGAGCAGGGATACCGCTTAGAGACGTATGAGAATTTGACACCGTGCGGGTTACCTCATCTACTTCGCCGAAGCCTGTCAGAGCGCTCCAGAGAACAGGAAATTGCTCTCGTCTTTCCGAACTTCTTAATCATCAGTGAGCTATCTGTTCCTTACCAAGCTCACTACTGTCTTAAAAAATAGCGCTCCCGGCATCTTTTGCTTTTAGAAGGTAGAATTACACAAGATAGGCGGAGTTTTCTTCGATAATTTTGTATTGATTTTGAGGATTGGTTCATGCCAGATCAGTAAATGTGTTGTTCCTGTTAAGCACGATTGCAACAATGTCAAAAGAGAAAGTTGTAAGAAGTCCATTGCTAACAGTGGATTTATGGAGAAAATTCACGGCGGACGGGAAATGTATTTTTTGCCAGCGTTACGAAAAGTGGTAAACTGTACAAAAACATATCTTACGACATAAAAACACTGCAATTCGTGCAAAAAATGTGAAAAAAGGGAGAAAAACTAATCAAACCTTCTTCCCCATGTGCAATTGAAAGATGACAAGAAAGAATTTCAACACTGACTTGTGCCATGCCGCAAACATTCCATTTTCAAAACTTGAAAATCCAACATTTAACCAACAAAATATAAAATTCCACACCAGAAAATTCTTAGGAAATACTATCTAACCCCGCAATATATTTTGACAATCGAAGAAATTCGATTTGTTTTTAGAGAATTGTCTTCATCCTTAATGTAGCACGTATTACGTGTACATTTTAATATTATTCAACCATAATGCCAATTTCCCTGCCTATTTTTAAATATTTACTTCCTAAGTGCCTGCCTATTGTCAACTAGAATGCATATTTTCCCTGCCAATTTTTAAGTTTTTAAGCGCCTATTTTCGACTTTTTAGCGCCTACGTGTCCCAGCTCTATTCATCATACCAGTTTACGTTCATCTACGCCAGTTGAACGACCGTTTCATTTGCGGGTTTGATACATTAACCAAATAGGGGTTTATTGTCCGATGATTTGTTTGAAAACCTGGTCGCTTTAAAAGAAAATTCCGTTTATTTGAGTTAGACTTATAAGCTATTCTTCAGAAATTTTTGACCGTCAATTCGTTTATTGTAATTGACAATTACAATAAATTGTTGCAATAAAAAGGAATAATAAACAATTATTGTATTTACTGTATTTTGAGTATTTGAAGTATTTGAAATACGTATGTAATTAGCTAATCAAAACCTAATGTATTTTGAGTACGTATTTAAGTACTTATTTACGAAGTATTTTGGAGAAGTATCTAAATACTTCATTTAAAGTGTTTTGCCCAACCCTGGTTTCTTACAACGTGTATAGGTGTGAAATAAAGCGCAAAAAATCTGCTTTGCCAAACTTGAACATGAAGAATGTGAATCGTGTCAAGCTTTTAAACTACATGACCATAAAAGTTGAATACTACTTCAATGATGGCTGCGGGGAATGCTGCTTGTGAAAAAAGTGCATTGATGACGCTAAAGAAGCGAGAAACAAGACCAATGTAAAAATCCTGAAGAAGTTAAAGTATATTGGCTGCAGACCTTATAAAGTAATAATATTACCGAAAGTACACACTTTTAAAAAAGTGCTATTTAAAAACGCTTAACACTCTACCATGAAAGTTTTGTCCCCATTTAAATTAAAACATCCTAGAAACCACTTGCCATTTTGTGACATGAAGCTGTATCTGGAAAGGAAGTACGTTTTACTATTTTCTAAAGTATTACAGAGATTCAAAGATCATTGTCATCTGACTTGATAATTGTTCAGTCCCAAACAAGAATTGGTGTCTGTCCAGTTTTTGTCATGATTGTAAAATCACACGAAATAGCTGCAGAAACCATCACTCGTAACTATTTTGAAGCTGACAATACTTTTATGGCCGCCGACTGCTTTCATCCCAAAGTTGAGCAGACACAGAAACGGTAGGGGAAAACCTACTATTTCCAATATTTCTGTGATGCTGTAAAATCATCCAGACCTTTCATCAAAATAAAACAAATGGACTAATCAGACTTTTACAATGGTAGAAAACAAATGAACTATTCAGTCTGACCATTCATCACAGTCAAAACTGAAAAGTAATCCCAACCGTGCCTTCTTGACTGACATGACACAAGAAAAAGTGTGTCGTAGAAAGTCAAGTTTGGTTTTTTTAAAGGCCTATTCAAAAGGTTCAATAACAGATTTTAGTTTTTGATGAACAAAGTCTTGAAATGTGTTAAGATCATATTGTTATTGGCATTGGAAAGTTCCCAATTTTACCATCACTGCCAAAGCCTTCCGGATTCTCCAAAGACAAGAGAGAGAAATTACTTAAAGAACTTGGCCAAGTTATTCCAGAAAACTGGAAATATTTTTGGCTAAACTTACCAGCGTATGTGTAGAAGTGCGGGTTGTTTTGTAAAGTCACGTTTGTGAACCATAATGTTTTCATTTAAGTTTTTGTAAAATCAAATAAATATCTTATATTTAAATTGAGTTTTAATAAATTTTGTACAATTTAATCATTACAGCATTTCACTCTCAAAGTAATAAATATTATAATAGCATTGCTTAGTAACAATGCAGAATTCATTCCTATTCTAAGATTACTGCACTTTTAATAGCATAATAGATAAATGGACTGAATGGATAAATGGATGTAAAAATCTTGCTTAGCCAAAACGCAGTAACTGCTTTACTTAATTGCTAGAAAAAATTGTTATAATTTTTATAACATATGACTTAACAATAATTGTGTAACTATATGTTTATTTGAATTGGATGTTTAAGTTCACCATCAGAACAGCTTGTTAAAGTTAATCTCGTTTTTCTCAAAACTTGGTTTTGTGTAGATACTGCGTTTTTTCTTGTGAGGGCAGAATTGCCTTCTGACAACGATTCTAGGGAAGCGTCACAAAAACTTCAAGATCACCTAACTGCACTTGAAGAATGGTGCACCAAGTCGAGAATCAAGATATTTGAAGGTAAATCAGCACATATTACAATTACCCTCACGAAAGAAACTTATCCACCTGTTATGATCAACAGAAGTAAAATACAACAAACTGAGAGCATTAAATATCTAGGTATGCATATGGACAGACGTCTCAGGGGGAAAACATATTCAAACAGAAGAACTAACCGTTATATTTACAACCAAGAAAATTCTTTTCACTTATTAAGCATAAGTCAAAATTATATCTTGAAAATAAATTATAAAGTTATAAAACCAGTCTAGTTCCTGTATGGACATACGGAATCCAGATCCCGGGCATTACCAGCAAAACTAATTTGTCAATTTTACAAAGACTTCAATCAAAATGTTTAAGAATATCTTCATCTGCTCCCAGGTTCATAACAAATGCTGCACTCAAGCGAGACCTCAACATAGCAACAGTTCAAGGAAAGATTCAAGAAATAAATTCAAAATATCACCAACGTTGGAAATGCATCCCAATCATCTAGCACTAAACCTACTTGACAATAGCCAAGAAATTTCTCGACTCAATAGAATTTCCACTCTTCATCTCCCTCTCCCTTTTAATAATTAGCATTTATACAAACATGTTCATATATTCACACTTATTTTGCTCTAACATGTTCATATATTCTTAATTATCGGAACCTTTAACAACAATGTAATAATGTTTTAATGATCTTTTTATTATAGATTTGAGAAGGATACCAGGAAAAGTACCAATGGGTGACTTTTTTCATTTCATTTCATTTGATATAGTTATTAACCATTTATAGATTTACGTATTATTTCACATTTAAAATAGATTGTAAATATTCGTAGAATAAAAAAGTTAATATGTACGTGTTACTTAATATTTTCAGATTTAAACGATTTTACGATAATACTAAAGTAGAAACGTAATTCCCATGCAAATGCATGTTTTAATTTAACTTTATTCTAAACTTTGTAAAAAGGCCTTTCATGTGAAACTCATTTGAAAAATGCATAGATGTTTGCATGTTTTGGTTTTTTTTTTTTTTTTTGGAAAAATTCATGTATAATATATCTTTGGACTTTTTTCATTTAATACTGCTTACTCACTCTTCTTTCTAGCATACAAATACTTTTTGATATTTTTAGTTAGTATTAGTTAAGTTTATATTAAAATTGTTGCATATTTTGTATAAATAGTATATTGTTCTTAGATCTAGAAAGCACGTTGTTGCCTTTGTTACTTACTGTTAAACTACACATTTTAACCCTCCAGTCTAGGTGCTAGGTTTGCCACCCGAGTCCGTGCGTTGAACAAAAATTGAGAAATGAATTACGCCAAACAATAAGTCAAGTTACAATGGATAAGGAAGTTACCGCAAGCCGTAACTCAATAATTCTTGATAACTGACAATGGGAGGAAATAATAACCAACTATAGTCTCGCAGTCCGCTTGCATGCAACGGAGGATCAATAAAAGATTTTTAAGTGTGAAGTGTCAAATGGCTCCTTTCAAGGCTTTCAGGAGAGGCAAAATTGAAACAATGGATTGGAAAAAGCAATTGTCTGAGGATGAAATATATTTAATAAATTGCAATTGATTAAATAAATAACCAAGTATAATGTAAAGAAGTTTAATTAAAACATGTATTTCTAGCTGCTGCTGTTATTTTACTAGTCGATGTATTTAGTACTCAAGTTAATTGTTGCTTTATTAACAAATTATAGAGTTTGAGAAGCTGAAACTCGGAAATCAGTAAATAATTTTAATGAAATAGATGCGAAATAAAAAACAAAACTTTAATTTTTATTGAAATGGAATCATTACGACACTACACAAAAGCTAACATCCATGACCGAGGAGGCATTTGAACTCTCATTCGAGATTACTAAGACGAGTCCGTCTTAGCAATATCGGTTGCCCAGGTCGGCGAGTTCTAAGAAAAGATTTATGGCATTATATCTCACAACTGTAAAAACACTAAAAATGTTGTAGGGTTCTTTTACAGGCTATGAATTTTCGATTCAACTACTTTACATCCATTCGAAGAAAGAAGCCTTGCTAGAAATGTTTGCCTCCTGAAAAATCAATCTTCACACTATATCGACTCAGTCGGTAAATCGACATCGTCAAAGTACGATGAACTATTAACGTAGATGTGCAAATGATGATAAAACTATTGATACTAGAACATAGCACAGACTATCTCCTATTATTTGTAAGGATTATGGAAAATAAGCAGTGGCTTGTGCCTTCATGAACTAGGATGGCAAATGTTTCCACTAGCAAAATCTTCGTACTTAGTTAAGCGAGTGAAAGAACAGATTGGTACTGAGTATGGCCGCCTCACAATACTTAAGAACACAAATTGTATTAAACTAGAATGTAATATTGTCTTGTTTTTGACCGGGTCACAGTTCTAAAGGTCATCGGTGGACTGCAGTAAAGAGAATGTAATATTACTTTGCGGAAACGTAGAAGAAAAATATTTGCGGTTAGAGCTATTGCGACAAGTCAATATATAATGTGAAGTATGAGTTATGCCCTCTTACCGTCAATGCGGCTATGATCAGGTATGCGCCTGTGGTATGTTAAGAAGCTATAAAAATATGACTTTAGTGTATCCCTCTTAACGGTCAAGTAGATCGTCTTGCATAAAAAGAGCTTTAATTAGTGTTTTAATATTTATTACAGTTTCTGCCCTTTTAATAATATGATCAATGGTATTAAATTTGCAAGCTTCTTTTCTTTATCGTGAGTGAATAAACAATTAAAAGTTTACACAAGTTACGGTTTTTATCTCATTAATAACGAGTAATATGGTGAGTATCTAAAGTTATCGGGTAGTCCGCATTGTTTGCTCCTACACATGAATGGATGAAGATGTTTTACACAAATTACAGATAAAAATTAAGCAAATCAAACCCCGACAGTTCGAAAATTTGCTCCAAAATTTTATTGTTATCTTTAATACAGGCAGACTACTAGCTCATCTTCACGTCAGACACACGTCGTGCAAATAAGTGAGGGCTCGCCTCTATCTCCACAGTATTTTCTCGTCTGGGCGTATGATGATTTGGACGTATGTCTGGGCGTATGCTGGTGCAATGTATTGCGGAAGTGACGCATATCAGCGGGAGAAACGACGATGAAGATGATGAAAAACGGTGAAAACGATGGTCGCTGCGCTTGCGGTAGTACGCTAGGTTGTTTCTACGTTAGGTAGACGTCAACAGAAACGCTGCGTCCATCATTTAGATCATGCATCCTAAGTTTTACTTTTGAACCAATTCATTGTCTAAAACTTTCCTTTTAACATCCCCTGTCCTTCATTCACGAAATTTCCTTTTATTACAAAAGAATATGTAACATATTTTTACGCATTTTATGAGCACGTGAATACACACACAAACACATCTTTAAATTATGTTGATTTTTACGGAATTTCCAAGGAGCATTATAAAAGTCTTGAATTTTCCTGTATATTGTAATTTAATATTTCCAAAGGATCTAATCTCCTTTTCATTTTTTTCTAGTTTTTAGTATCAATATATTAAGAAGTTTTTCCATCATACTGACAAATATTGTTTTAAAAATGGCATTTCAACGATGGGATTATGTGATTGCGGAAAACCATTGAATCGTATCTTCAATTAGAAGATTGAATTTGAATTCCTACCCTTCTTGAAAAATTGTATTTCTTGGAGATTCATCGTGGAAATAAGCTCAATAGTCATCACTTTTTTCTCATTGAGTTTGGCTGTCATATTATCACGATGTTTCCAAAATAACACATCATAACAAAACAAAAGCATCTCGCCGAAATTCCTTAGTCGCATTGACAAGGCTACTGAAAATAGCCGAGAATTAAAAATGTTTAAAAAGATTGAAGTAGCAGACTGAGGCAAACAAAACAATTGAAGGCAAAGGATAAAAATGACGAAAGCAACATCAATGATAATATCAGATCCCCCACTCTTGAACTTCGAATGAACTCAATGAATGCGATGTAGTCACTTGAGAGTTGGACAAATTGTAATACGTGTGTCAACAGGTATATGGATTATGAGGTATTGGGTAAAGAGTACAAAACTTCATTATAAACGTTCTAATTTCCCTTAAAAAGGTATATTACTTCCTTCAAAATGTTTCAAATGGAAGGAAAAAATAGTTGCAATATAACAAGTAGGTGAGTCAGGTTACAGCAATAAAATAGAATCTTGATTACATTTAGAAAAAAGACATACCAATGATGAACGGTATACAAAATATTACGTACTAAGAGAAATTTCAGTATTTACAACTTAGTCACCTGTATTTGCGACTTGAAGCTAAATTTTAACCACTTATTTACAGCTAATACAAAGATTGAGGAAACCTATTAAGGCACCTCTGTTTTTTACATTTCGTCGAACAATTTTAGAAGTACATGATACGGATATTTGTTTTTAATTCTTGTATTGTGTATTGTGTTTCTGCACAGCGTGAACTCGGACAGTGATAGTTTAGGGGGCGGATTCTGATGATCTGAAACATCGCCGAAAACGACCAAAAAATGCTTTCCAAGTGTTTTAAAAATGCCCCCAAAGCAAAAAAAAAAAAAAAAACGTAAAAAATGCATCAAAACCAGTTCAGATTAACAACTCAATCTGTTGGATATATTACTGATGTAATCGATTCTTCTTCCTTTTAAGTGAACTCAGCTTGCAAACGTTTTGTTTGGGTCGTTCTTTACCAGGAAATCTATCTTTAATTATCCCGAAATCGGCCGACACGCACTGATAGGCGTTACAGGAACCTTAGAATACATACTTACAACGGTTGACATTACAATTTCTGAGCGAAGAAATCAAACTGGCTACTAAGGAATTCTGTGGAGAACATTTGCTGCATCTCGTAAATATTATTTGTAGCAATTACTATTAAAATGATATTATAATCGATGGAATCAACGAAAATGTATTAAACATGTCGGAAAACTGTAAAAAATTATTTATTAGTAGAAATCGACGAAAAATGCCATATAAAAATGGGTCATTTGCTTTTGTCATAACATTAAACTAATGTCGATAGTAAAAAGCATTGTTCTAACGTGAAAAGAAAAAATGACATTTCATTAAAATCCGCTCCTAGTGATAGTATTTGCATAAGGTTTGTGTAAAAGTTTGAGAAGTGGTATGTGAAGTGATGGTCTAATTACTTGAGGTTGAATTCTTTATGTAATTGGTACTTTGTAACATACCATGGGGCATTTTTTCTTTTTTAAAATTTATTAACACCTTTGTGTTTACATGTCAAAACTGGTCTGGAATGACCAACTATCAACTTTTCTTGGTGCATTTGATATGATCCCTAGATATTGATTTTGGATGATTTGTATTTTATTAAGGTTTGTTTCGGATGCATTTAACCATACTAGACATGCGTCTATATTATTAGACGCAAAGGTCTACTAAAGTTTTGGATAATATCAGGGCAGTGATGAATGGAAGGAAGGTAAAGTATTCACACTGAACTTTTTATTTCAAAATATGAATCAAGGTTTTCAGATACAGATTAACATAGGAGATACATAATAATTTTTGATCGCAATGCTTCCCGACAAAATAGAAAAGTGTCTTAAGAAAACATTGATATGTAAAACTAGAAAACAATCAGAAACGGAGATACGTTGCTTTGGAAATCAGCTCTTCCATTCCTCACTCGACAATAATCACTTGTGAATAATTATACTAAGTTTCGTTCTGTAATTTTTTGTTCTGCTTTCCAAGTTCAAGATGAAAGTCTTTGCTTCAAGGAAGCGGTGCTTACGTAGTCTCGTTTCTGCAAGAACAGCGTCCTCGACGAGGTGCTGCAGGCGGTCGGCAGCTTGTCTGGAGAATACTATAGCAGCTCACCTTCTCCTCCGCGTGAGTCCTCAAGGTGCCAGCGTGGGAAGGGGAGGGGGAGGGGCGGGGAGGGCACTTAGGTGGGAGCGAATGGCTATTTGTTGTCTGTTTACCGGAATGAGTATCGGCTACGGTGATATAATGGCGCTGTTCTGCAGCGGTGTATGGCAAGTACCGGTTTTCGCCTGGGTTTGCACGTCCATTGTGGTCGATTTCGAAGCTGACGCGCTCTGAACGATGTGTATGGTTTTGCAGGTCTGACGTAATGCCATGGAGATCGCTCCGACTAAAAATAATTCACTTGGTTAGGTAACGTAGTCAAGAGGAAGGAGCCAAACGGAATGTAAATTAAAGGTATAAAAATTCTTCCACTGAGTATTCTTCCATCGTAAGTGTTTGGAGGTATAATGACTTTGCACTTATGCAGCACTTTCTGTAAAAAACTTAACCAAGAGAAAACAAACGATTATTTAAATAACCATAACGTAGCAAAAACTGAAGGTAAATTTTTGATTTAATGAACCTGGTTTTTGTTTTTTCATAGTTTTTTTTAAACAATAAAAAACGTTTTAACAGAATCACATGACAGATCTAGATATATAATTTGCACACCACGAAACAATTTTTCTCTGAATGGAATCGCATTTCAGAAAGATGTGCATGTTTTCAGTTTTTTTCATATTCAGGAAGATGCAGGTTTATTGCACAAGAGGATCTTCTCTTTTGACAATTCCAAATTAAAGAAAAAATCAAATAGTTCATCGTTTTATTGTAAGAACTGCAACATCTGCTTTCCATTTCCAGCTTCCGAAACTTTTTTTAATCTAAGGTTGATGGCATGAACGCAATGACTGTGTACTTGCAAAGTTTTCCACTTTTGAGACTAATGAAAGGCTCAGGGAAAGTGAAAAGCAACATGATACTGTACCTACGTTTTCGTATTACTTGTAATGGTTAGCTAATACTATTGTAGTTTGTGTCTTACTGATACTTCAACTATCTCTTAAAAACTCTTCAACAATTAAAGCGCGGAAGATTAAAAAAAATGCACACATATTTTGTAATTCAAAATATTTTATGAAAATGGCATTACTGTAATTGAATTTACGATAATTTGCACTATCTTAAAAATGTTTTTACAAAATGTCCGTACGAAACCCAACCTCCACACTACCAGATTACGTCATAACCATTCTGCTGTCGGACACTACTGAGAATGGCCCTCTTATTGTTTTGAAACAAACAAAATTTTGAGATTTCGAGTAACTCCATAACAAATCATTTCAAACACTTGTGTCCACAAATACTTATACTATATAAAAATCCATGTTTGTTTGTTCGTGTTTTATACGCTGCCGTACCGTTCATCCGATTGCGATAAAATTTTGTCATTTTCTTGCTTCCACTTCCGCGAAGAATACAGGCATAGTACAATGGGAGTATGCATATGCCTGTCGCACAAAGATGCGCGTTGATGATTTTATTCGTTTACGCTGACTCAAGCGCTCTTGAACAGAAGATCAACGCAACCTGCCGCACCCTCAAGTAACAAGCGCATCTTCGCTGCATATTCTGCCTCTGCGATTGTCAAATATCGGCCAGAAATATTACTTGACCGTTCTCTTGAGCAAGTAAATCAAATTTCTCCAAGGCAGTGTCATAACAAATGCATGCCCAAACTTGTAGGAGAATATTTTAAAAATAGGATACTTCACAACCGTGCCAAACCAGGACATAGAACAAACCCATACTCGCGAGAAAGTATTTCATCTATTAAAATTTTTGCAGCGTGGCGTAAAACGTGATTTACAATCGCATAACCAGTAACGTGTGAAGAGTGATATATTGCAATAGTGAAGTGTTGTCGGATCCACTAGCTAAATAGTAAATAATTGCAATACAGATAGGAACTCGCGAGATTTTACAAAAAATACACGTGTGTAATTTTTGAAAAATCAAGACTTTTCATGAAAAAGATACTTGTGCCAAATACTTCAGTACATTGTGCCCTCTTTTTACTGTCAAGTTCGTCCTCGAGGAAGTGAACTAGTGCTTAGAGCACGCGTGAAATTTTACATCAGAAAAGCCGCCGAAGAATCTGAATAGTCCTTCTACATCTCAACGAGTATATTAACTCTGGATTCACAAGGCTCATTTCAGCGAATACTAACTACAAGGCGGAGTCACTGATGACTCCGCCCTCCCGTAAATATTCTTTCTCTTCTTCAGGTTTAATATTCAACAGTGAACGATGCAATCTTTGTTTTAATGAAAATAAAGTTGATTTATTTATCATTTGTCATACAATAAACTGTAGAACAAACTACATAAAATATAAAGACTTTGGATTTCAAAGTTTTAGTTTGTTGAGTTACAAACTTTATATTTTCAGATAACTTTTTAACATTTAATTACCGCGAGTCGATATTTATTCTGAATAGCAATAAAATGTGTCACATTTGAAATTATCAAGCGAGAATAAAATTAAACATTTTGAAAAGAAAGGTCAGTGAAATTATTGCATTAAATTCCTACATTCAGGTTAGTAGTTTTAACAAACTTTTCTGGTAAATGAGCTATCCTTCCGTAAGAGAGACTTGTTAATTTATTTCTCGTTATTGCTGTACAGAAGAAAGAAAAGAAAAATTTAAAAAAAATAACACAAAATAAAAAAGCAAAGATAATTGCCTTTCAAATATTTTTGCCCCTTGGCCAAAATGTTTATACAAAGCAGAATTTAAAAAGAAAATAAAAAAGAAATATTGTAATAATTAATAGTGAAGTCCATAAACATGATTCACATCTGGGTTGTTTGGTAGAAAAAGCCGGGCAAACACTTTCTTGTAAAGCAACTATTCTGCGTGATATATTGAGTATGCTTTATACTTAGCTTCCCCTCTTCAGTTTGTGCATACACATCCCTTCCTGAATTTGGAGGGGAAAAGACCGGAGTCGGGGAGGTTGTCCGTGCTCGCAGGAGCGCCGGGCTTCCCAGCCTGGAAAGTAGCACATGCGGTTGCAGTTCGACATGCCTAGTTACACGAAGCGTGTAATTAGGTCTATCGATCCACGTTCACAGTTATCATTTCTAATCTTAACGCGAAGCTTGGCGAGAAGTAAGTTATCTCAACTGATCTTCAGCTAACCAAAATGCGCCGCACTTTTCGGCGCCTTATGCTTCATCTCTATCAGGGAGCGGTGCCATGCCGTCATCTGTAGTCTTCACTACTGTTCAATAGTACTCCGTTGACCCTCGTGATGCAAGAACACGTGATGTAGACGGAACCACATTCCATGTGGTCTATGGATAACAGGCATGTCAAACCGCACCCGCACGAGTTACTTGTCCGCTTGAGAAGTGCAGCTCTCCTGCGAGCACGGGAAGCTTCCCCTCACTCCGCTCTCACTTTCCCTCCAAATACATGAAGGGATGTACACGCAAAAGCTATAGCATCGCGAAGCAAGCTGAGATTGGGAATAGTGGCTTCATACGAAAATATGTTTGCCAGATTTGTTCTAACAAACCACAGAGATATGACTTCTGATTACATTCTTTAATACTTATTCTAACTATTCGTGCCGAATCTATAACTAACATACCGTCTCAGTTTAACTCAGAGTCAGCATTGTCACCGTCCCTGTAGCGACCCTACAGTCCGGGGACCGGGAGGTCCTAGGTTCGAGTTCTGACGGCAGCAGGGTTTTCGACACTAGCGTTTCAGCTAAGTCGGATTCAGTCGCTGTCTGGAGGAGAATTCTAGCGGCCGGCTGCTCTGATCGGTAGTTTTCCGTGGTTTCTCCGATCAACACCAGGCGAATGCCGGAGCAGTACCCTAACAAGCGGGCCACGGACCGCGCGCGATCTGCCCTTCCCATTCCTCTCCCCTTACACACACACACACACACACACACACACACACTTACACTAACATGCACTACACTACCACATTTCCCGGGAGACCGGTCGGGAGCTTAGAGCTTGTCCCGGCTGGAGCTGTGCCCCGCTGGTGGGAGAATCCTGGTTAGGGGGAAACCCCACTAGCCGACGGTAGGTCGGCGCCGGATCTCGCCATCCAGCGGGGGAAGATCACCGCCATCTCCCGAGAAAAAAACATGCACTACACTAACGGGAATACTGCCAGTTGACGCGCCCGGAAACACGAAAAAATCAATCAATAAATCAATCGATCCGGGAAGTCCTGAAGGGCAGTCCGGGAGATCCTCGGTGCGGTCCAGTCATTCCTCGGGTTCGATTTTCTAAGACGCATGTACTCCCCATACTACACAAAGTAAAGGGAAGGTAAAATCGCTAACAAAGAATACATTATGACAGTACATTTTAAAATATTTGTAATATCAGCATTATTTTAAAAGGGAACTCGATACTCAACCAATAATATTTGTCTGCTAAATTCCTAAAAAATCTTCCCGAAGAAGAGCTGAGATTTGTATTAGTAGCTTAGCAGAATTTTTTAAGGAATACACTATATAAATTTTATAGTCTGTTTGCAGATACGAATGGTTTCATTTTCCCGGGAGCAAAAATATTTAGTTGACAAATGTTTTAAATCCCTCTTATTGGTACCTTTATTCATAATTCACCTACGTAGTGTGGGAGAGCATTCTGGAGGTCAAGAAAACGTGCGCCTATGATAATTCTCCCCCATACGTCACTTAAGTTCTTATTGTTTCTAGCAATAAATAAATAGATTAATTAATTAATTAATAATTCTTGAATTGTCTTTGTTGCAATGCAAATTGTTTATAAATTATATGTGAATGTAGTATAATCTATTATATGTTTTCCTAATAACATTTGAAAATTTATAATTTTATCTCCAATTCAAATCTGAGTCCAATTCTTGACTCACCAGACATCGTATTGATCATAATTCAATGCATCCACGTGAAACTTTCATTAACGCCTTATTGTCCTCTAAGAAATAATCATTCAATACTGTAATGATTCGAAATATACAATGATTAATGAAACAACCATTATCTTTCGCATCCCATTCACTATTACGAAAGCGGTCATGCCAATCGTCAGTATCGAACCGACAACTGACGCACTGTGATTATCCCGATAGATACGAGCAAAGCTTTGCTGACAAGCGTAGAAAGAGAGAAACAAGTTACCATTTCATCAGCTTGATATTTTGTAAAGAGCAGGTGTCCATTGCTTAGAGATAAACAGATTTGGAGGTTCGGAAAACTATGGCCCTATGGAGTTTGGTATGAAAAGGAGGCAAAAACTGAAAGCCTTTTTTTATTACAAATGCCGCCGTACTATATGGAATTTGAAACCCTGTACAGAATAATGAAAAATATTGACAACTACATTGCTCGTCGCTCAGCCTATTGCTATCAGAGACTATGTATTTCACTCTCCACTTACGACATCAAACAACACAGACACAAACCATGTGTCAGTCGGTGAAACATTTCAAAACGCCAGAGAGAAAATATCATCCAAAAGGATATCATGCAATCTTTCTCCGATATTAAACCTCTTGTATTGGCCATCCCATTGAAGTATTTCGTGAAATTAATTCTTATAATTATTTTACGTTTCGTCAAAGTGCGAACAACCATTGACGTTGGTACGGACGAACTTCCGAATAATTTGTTTTTGGCTGCCATACAGCGATGTAAAACCAACGCGGTTCTGAAACATGTGAGATTATTCGAAAGGATTTGAAAGAGAAATTCATTTTTCTAATTAAATTTTACAATTAAAAATATTTCAAAGATATTTATGAGGGTCAGAACTGAAATCCCTCCTAAAACACTTACTAGATACGTCCCTCCTTTCTTCTCCTTATTTCAAATTGAATACTAACCACGATCAGAACTCGAAACCAGAGACCTTCCAGATTATAAAGCTGTAATAGCAAACCTGCAATTATCTTCTCAGAACATTATTAATGGTATATTTTTAATGTTGACATTTTAGTTAATTATATTGAAATTACACTGAACCAAATAATATTTTCTGAGGAAGTTCACATTAATTAACATTCGTAATTTATTACGTTATGATTTTTCGTTGGTATGCTTCGCATTTTGTATATGTTCTTATTATTTATACCTTTCATTACATTGACCTACGTGCAGCCTACTCCTTCTGCATGGACCTTTTTAGTTTGTAAACTGCTTTTTCATCACAAGAAAATAAATGAATAAATAAATAAATTGGGGTCCGCAACAGCACTCGACGTTCACTCCTACACACACTCATGTTCACTTTATGTTAAACTAGTTATGCCACGACAGCACATACTTTCTCGCATGATTTGTAAAGGCTCGCAATATTATATTACAAGAATCTGCAAAAATGTTTCCAACCAGCAATTTTTTTCTTCTTGCCCAAACCCCAACTCACGTCTATGATGTTAAATCGCCATGCGCTTTACCACTACACCACACACAGTCTCTGAGCCATAGTCACTTTACAGACTGGTACAACACGAATGGTCTCAAAAAACTGTGCATGCACATTTTTAAATATCTAATTTTTAGAACAGATTTCATTTAACACAAAAATCTCTATTTTCAATACAGGACCTTTGCAATTATATTTTTTGCAATTTTCAAAAATACAGAGAGCTCGTCGCCAATTTATTTCCAGGCTTTTGATACATATGAGAGGAAACAAAGAAAAAATGGGGAACAAAGAAAAAATTGGAGCTGTTTTTAAGACTTTTTTACTTTATCGCCTTACTTCGTGAAAAGAGAAAGTACTGTAATCGTGCGCGGGAAAACGGCTATTTTTCTAAAGGAAAACTCATATTGCCGGGCCCTCGAATCGTAAAAGTGGGTAAATCAGGTTTCTATATGTAGTAAATTACTTCCTCGATCTAGTTTTGTGGTCAGAATCCATATTTTGTGTCCTTGATTCTCAAAAAGCGATTGACGTCAAAACGTCTGTGGTCAACGCGTCTACCTAAAGCGTCTACCTAAACCGTTCGGAAGATTTTCTCCAAAACTGATATTCCTCGATCGATTTGAAGAACTTGAGAGCCAACGAATTTAAAACGGATATTTTGATTTTTCAGAGTTCTTTGGACATCTAGGTTCACTAATTTTTTTCCCTGAGTTCCTGTGTTTTTTTATTAAACATATCGATATATTAATACTGAAACTTTTTACCGATATACCGTAATTCAGTTCACCATTGTTTAATTAAGAAAAATCCAACCAAACGCTTCTACGTTCAGAACAGTATTTTAATTAAATATGACCTAATTTACGGGATTCATTTTAGAAGCAATCACTTCTGGCCCACCCAGCTTCAAAAATTTCGACATCTCGGAATCAGACTCTTGGTTCACAAAATTAAGTAATTTACAGCCTGAAATTCTAAATGAGTTAACGCTCATTTTAAATCCATTTAGCACTATTTGATAAACCTTCGATTAATATTCGAATGGTATACCAAATTTCTTGTATAATATTCATATTTGTATAATGAATGCTCTTTGTATAATAACCACATTCCGTGTCTTTTCAACATACTGGAAAATTCATATTAAGGTACTATTTTTAAAACTTGTGCCATTCCTGTCACGCCTAATTCCTCTCCATCACCTTTACAACGGCCGATGTAACTGTGTGGCCGCGATGCGATCTTCGTCGGGCGGAGTTCTCATTCCGGGACCGGCGACCGCCGCCCGTGAGCCTTCGAGCGCGCACGCGGCGAGAGGCTTTTAGCGCCGGGTGCAGCACCTCGCGTAGGGATGGCAAAAAACATCCATGTTTTTAAAACATAATGATTTTGTAAGTGATAATATCATTAAACTGCATTTTGAACCTTGTCTGTATAGAATAATGATTAGAAAATTGAGGTGACAGACTGCGTTAAGATAGAATATACTTTAAACTTTTTCTACTATTATGAATATTAATTGATTGATAAATTGTGATTCAATTCTAAGCGCGTCAACTGCTAAGTCCATTAGTCCCATAAGTAAAGTGCATGTATTTTCCTCGGAAGGAAGCGGTGGTTTTCCCCCGCTGGATGGCGAGATCTGGCGCCGACCTACTATCGGCGAGAGGGGTTTTCTTCAACCACGTATGGCCCACCAACGGGGCACCGCCCTAGCCGAAACAAGCACTAAGCTCCCGACCGGTCTCCCGGCATGTGTGGTAATGTAATGCATGTTAGTGTAAGTGTGTGTAAGTAAGGGGTGAGGATAAGACATGAAAGAGGAAGGAAAGATCGCGCGCGGTCCGAAGACCGTTTCTTAGGGTATTGCTTCGGCCTGGTATTGATCGGAGAAACCTCGTAAAACTAACAATCAGACCAGCCAGCCGCTAGAATTCTCCTCCAGACAACGACTGAACTCGATCCAGCTGACAAGCTAGTGTCGAAAATCCTGTCACCGTCGGAACCCGAACCTAGGACTTCCCGGTCAGAAGCACTGCATATTTTGAAAATTAGATTCAGGACATCTTACTTTGATAATGTATGAATGAAAGTGATTAAATCGAATAATAGCAAACACGATGTCTTTAATTTTGTATTCCCTTCTTTACATTTGATAAACATTATTAACATATTACTCATAGATGACCAAACAATTAAATATATCGGTATTCCATTTAATACTCTAAATAAATATGGAAACAGAATTGGAAAACGCAAATTCTTTTATATTTTCAACATGGATGTTTTTTGTCAGCGTTTTCATCGACATGGAAGAATTTTGGTGATATATTGAAATACCGATGTATCGATGATTTCATAAAATTTGCTATCATCTTCCCGTCCTGCGGCCGCGCTGCTCTACGCCGCGCAATACCGGCACGCCCACCGCTGCGGGGAGGCAATGGGCACCAACGAAAATCCCCGCTCGCACATCGCCAGGCAGGGAAGAGGCCCGCAGAAGGCAGTATGCGCTAGAACCGCGTATGGATGTGGTTCAGATTCAACATATTGTTCGTGTTCAAATTCTTATTGTTACTTCTCTCGTTCTCGTAATACCTCTATTACCAAGTTATACATTTTGTTAATTGAATTTTCTATTTCGTGACAGATAACAATAGAATTATTTCGTGTATTCCCTAACAAAACTCTGCATTCACATGTAATACAGACATTTATCACCAATACTTTTTGAAACATATGCACGAATCTTCACAACAATATGTTCATTGGTCGGAGTTCTCATTGAAATAGCTATTTTTCCTGTATTCATATATGTAACAAAGATTTAAATAGCTTCGTCAATAACCGTTCCATCTCCACAAGATTTTTGTTGATGATCCTTTGATCAACAGAGCATATGCTGAAACACACTCTTGCTACTGAGCATTTGAATGTACCTTTAATTATCTCTCCCCAATACATGGTAAATACGATATATTACTCTTTTATTCTTTTTAGCTTGACTACGTAAGTAGAGAAACTATTTTAATCGTGCGCAAGAAATCGGCAATAATTCAATAGAAAACTCTTATTTTCGGACTCTGGTAACGAATAAGCACTATAAGTAGTATCATAAATATAGTAAATTACTTCCTCTAACATGTTGTGGAGTTATACTCATGTTTTGTGGGTTCTTGATATCGAAAAATCGATTGATGCCAATGCGTGTCTCTGTGTGTCCGTCTGCTTTTAATACCGTATGAGCTGTCAACGGTGGCGCTTATACCGTTCTGATGATTTTCTTCAAAATTGGCATTCTTTGATTCATTTGAACAAACACGAGTCCCTGCGAGTTTGAAACGAATATTTTGATATTTGGAGGCACTTTACATGAAACGTCAACATTTAAAATATTTTCTCAAAAAGGGCTGCAAATTGTTTGATTGAACATTGTCCTCCGGTAGGGTAAAGAGAGCTTAAAGCAATCGTAATCTATGTTTGAGGTTAAAACAATTTATAATAAAACATTTTCTCAAAAACGTCTCCATTTTTTTCTTTATTTTTTTTGTCCAGATAGAGTAAAGGACGCTTAAAAAGTAGCGCATGTCTCATTTTCAATCAACTCTGAATTTTCGAAAAGAACAAAAGTTAGAAATAATGCGAGAATGTGTGAGCTGTGCTAGCGCTATTTCACAGAGGTAAAAGAATACATTAATAAAATAATGCGTGATCCTCCGGGAGATAGGCAGAAAGCACAATGCAATTGTTCGATTGATTGACTAATTGATTGATTAGTGATTCCGGGCGCGTGAATTGTCAAGGTCATTAGTGCCGTAAGTGTAGTGCATGTTCTTTCCTCGTGAGGTGGCGGTGATGTTCCCTCGCAGGATGGTGTGATCCGACGCCGATCTTCCCGTCAGCTAGCAGGGCCCAACCAGATATTTCCCACCAGCGGGGTATCGCCCCAGTCGGGACAACCTCTCAGCTTCCGACCTGTCTCCCGGTATGTGTGGTAGTGCACGTAAGTGTAAGTGTGTAAGTAAGAGTGAGGATAGGACAGGGAAGAGGAAGGATAGATCGCGCATGGTCCGTGGCCCGTTATTAGCGTACTGTTCCAGCATTCGCCTCGTTTGACCAAAGAAATCACGGAAAACAATTAATCAGCTGGCTGCTAGAATTCTTCCGCAGACAGCGACTGAACTCGACCTAGCTGACAAGCTAGTGTCGAAAATCATGGCGTCGAGGCTCCAACCTAGGATCTCCCAGTGCAGATCAGTTGATGCCCTGAGCTACCTCTCCCGATGCAACAATTCGAAAATCTGCCCATAACATCTCTCTTAAATGCATTGCCATTGCTTTTGAAACACCGTGTGTAGGAATCGGCGATGCGATCTCCGTGGGGCGGGGCTCTCACCGGATCGCCGGCCACCTCCGCCCGTGCGCCTTCAGCGGCAGGGGCTCTTAGCGCCTAGCGTTGGGTCGTGCCGCGCGGCGCCGCGCCGCACCGCGCGTCGCCCCTCGGGCCTTGGGGCCGCAGCGGCGCGGTGATTGGCACAAACGAAAGTCGTCGAGCGAGAATGAGAATGTCAACCCGGCCCGGCGCCGTTGTTCGGCGTGCGCGTGCCACCTTTGTCATTGCATATCTCGAGCGGCGGGGCCCGCGCCGCGGGAAGGAAAGCGGCGAGGTGCACCTGTCGCCGCGGGGTTATGCAGGTATGTCTGCCGCGAACCCGGTGCGTTAGCATGAGCAGGCGCGACCCCGCGACTTTAGCTTCACCCCGGCTGAGTTAAGCTTAGAGCCATCAATGCCGCTGTATATGCAGCGACTCTGGCCGCGAGGTACTGCTGTTTGAGTCCCGACTGTGGCGGATTTTCGTCAGTAGCTGCATAGCTAGGTTGAATTCAGCGGACGTTCTTATAGGTAGTTTTCCGTTGTTTCTCTGTTCAGTACCGGACGAATGCCGGAGCAATACCATAAAGGCTGCTCCACACATTCGTTATTCGGCGAGTAGCCAGCAACCGCTCGCTGAATCCCGATTAGTGTGGATGAATTGCTTGCTATTTGCCTAATGACGAACATTTGGTGCTTGCCTTACTCATCGCGTGTCGATCTTTAGGACACGTTAAAGAGAGCGAACATTCGCCGAACACATCAGCTGTTCGGGATTGGGCGTGTAGTAGCTTGCTTCTCCGCGAATGCTGAATGCGTGGAACCGCCTTAACAAAACGGTCCATAGACCGCGCGCGATCTTTCCTTTCTCTGCCTTGACATATTTTCTCTTTATTTACTAACAAACACAATTACATGCACTACACTTACACACAGATCGAACGACAGTTGAGGGCTTAGAGATTGTCCAGGATGGTGCGGTGTCCTGCTGGAGGAGACATCTGGAGAGAGAAATACCTCGCAAGCCGACGTGTAGGTTGGCGCCGGATTTCACCATCAAGCCTAGGAGGAACACCCCTACCTCCAGGGATATAAACGTCCACTGCACAAATGGAATTAATGGCCATAGAATTTGACGTGCAGGAAAACATCAATCAATCAATCAATCAATCAAAAATTTGTATACCTGGAGGTTACAATTTGGCCATCGGGGATGGGTAGATTTTCGAGGTAAATAGTAGTGAAAGACGAACTTCCTGAATTAAAATTTAGATCTGCTCTAAATCGTTTGTTTCCATTGATTTCTCCAATCAATCTGAGGCTGTAGTATCTTTCAATAAAAGGCTATGAACTCCGCATAATCATTTCTCCCCATCGAGTTCCCTTAGGACAAATGATTCTATGTCCCTCCCATTGGTCGGAGAAACCAGGGAAAACTAGCAATCAGAGCAGCCAGCTGCTAGAAGTTTCGTCCAGACATCTGAATTCGAATTATCTAGCTACTGTCGAAATCCGCCACCGTCTCGAGCGGCACCGTGGGATCTCCCGGGCAGAGTCGGGAGACTCGGTGGCAATGCTGGCTCTGAGCTAAACTCTGTGCAGTACTAAGGATGTCATGCCGAAGCACGACCTTTGGTAAGCGCCATTGCCACCGGAGTCCCGCAAGCCTGTCTGAATTACCAAGGAGAAAGTGGTGCAAGTGATTGATTGCTAAGCACTTACCGATGCGTCGCCGCAGGACGAAGTATTGAAGTTTCGAATACTCACAAGCCATGGGTGTTTGGACCTTCTAGCCCTCAGGTTTTATTGTGGAGAGTATGTTTTGATGACACCGCCTACAAAGGGTCTGGAAGTGCAAGACTCATTTACAATGAATGTTAAACGTAAACATAAGGTAAAATTAAAAGCTTGGTATCGTGTTATTCAAAGGAACCATTCACATCAGTGAACATTAACGTAAACGTCAATATAATCAGAAGACGTAGACGTTAATTTTGCAATAAGATGTGCATCTTTACGATAAAAGTACCTGTTTATGTCCATACATCGCACCCGTAATGCAAGAGGACCACATCTCCGGAAAAAAGTTGAAAATTCAGATATAGATTGTTAGATTCGTCGTTTTCCATCACGTGATATGAAACAATGCTGTTTTTTTAGTTTCATATATAACCAAGTAATAGCAATTCAATTTAAATTCAATTCATGTATTTAAATGCCCTCGAGAAAACTTTGGAACGCTCTCTTGCGAAAAGATTTTGGAATTGTGGCCCTGTTGCATCAGGGGTGCGACATCTGTGTTAACGTTTTCATTCTAAATGGTCATTTAAGGATGTATGAGATACGTGGGGATGTAGAAAGATAATTGGATGCGGGTGGGGAAAATGCCCCAAAAATGATTAGGCAATTTTGCCCACGGATTTTTTCATCACTTTTGTGGTCGACCAATATCTCTTCTTCCTTGTGAGAATTATATTCTACTCGTAGAACTCTTGAGACATTCATTCTGTTTACATGCATAAGCAATTTTCCTTTGTAAGTTCTTACAATTACTTTTTCGCCCACACATATGTAAGAAGGGAAATTCGTGCGCCGCAAAACGACGCATTTTCGACAGAAAACCCTTTATTGTCAGGCCCTGGTAAGGAAAAAGTGGATCATGTTCCTATATACAGTAAATTACTTCCTCTAACACGTGGTGTTGCCACAATTCATGTTTTGTGGGCCCTTGATTCCGAAAAATTGATTGAGGGCAAAATATCTGACTGTCATCTGTCCATCCGTCCGTTCCGCCCGCCCACCCGTCCGCTCGTCCATTCATCCATTCATCCATCCATCCGTCCGTCCGTCCATCCATCCATCCATCCATCCATCCATCCATCCATCCATCCATCCATCCGTCCATCCATCCGTCCATCTATCCATCCATCCATCCATCCATCCATCCATCCATCCATCCATCCATCCATCCATCCATCCATCCATCCATCCATCCATCCATCCATCCGTCCATCCATCCATCCGTCCGTCCGTCCGTCCGTCCGTCCGTCCGTCCATCCATATTTTTTAAGGTCATCTCAAGTTTTCGGATTCCTAATGATGGATTCGAAATATTACTTTTAAAATAGTAAAGGAGAGTAAAACCTCGTCGAATATGAAAATTTTCGTTGAAAAATTTGAAGCCGTTTTTAAGAAAAAATCGGTTAAGCTCCGGTGTAAATGCGACATTTGAAGCTCTTTTTCACAGAAATCTGTGTTTTCGAAAAAAATCATTTGAAATTATTTGAAGCACTTCCACTCGCAAATGAAATAATGTATACAGATCGGTAGAAATATGCATATTAACTGCGTGAGCAATTTTTCAAAAAATTACATTTGTGTAATTTTTGAAAAAACTCAAAAATGCATCAAAAATTGATATTATTTCATCTTAACCAGTGCAATTAGCGCTGGCTGTACGAAAAAGTTTGTATAAAAAATATGTAACCGTTTTTCAGGGAATGGCGTTGGAGCGTTTCTGAAAATGCGGAAATTTGAGTTCGTTTTCACAGAAAAGTTTTGAGTTGGCGTGAAAATTTTAAAAGACATCATTGAAAGCACATGTACTCGTAAATTCAATAATGTCAACCAATTGCTGCTAATGAAAATATTAACGGCGTGAGAGGCTAGTCAAAACCTTACATTTTTTAATTTTTGAAAAAACAAAAGAATAGAGAAATATGGAGTTTAGTCATCAAATAGAGTACATTTGGCACTACCCAACCAATCGTTTAAAGAAACAATTTGGAGCAGTTTTTGAGAATATCTTGTTATTGTTAGTTTTTTAAATTGCGCATATTGCACGCAAACTACAGAAATTTTCAAAAAAACGTTAATGGCCTTAATGAAAGAACTAATTATGGAGGACGAATTTCATTTGAAGGGAAAATCTCTATCTTCCATTTTGTAGCTGTAGGAAGACGGCGAAAAAATTGAAATTTTTTTTTTAAAAAATCCCAAATTTTTCCATGTATTAACCCAGAAACGTTTAAAAGAATGGTGTGGTTATCATTTTCGCTGATATCTCTTAATTTTAGAAAATTGCGTGTTAGATATATTGGGTTGAGACAATTACCTTTTTAAACGTCGGCCCGAATTCGAAACTCACACAATTTCCATGGCATAGAGGTAAGGCTCACGGCGAGTTAGCTCGGCAGATCTGAGTGCGAGTCTCTGTGCGGGAAAAAATCTAACGTTGGAAACACTTTTCCAGATTTACGTAGTAATGTAATACAGGAGAACAGTTGGAAATAATGCGAGAAAGAATGCGCTACTGTAGCACCACAAGTCGTAGATTGGCTTCATCGTTACTAAAAAAATTGATTTATGATCTGCAAAAAGTTGCCATGTTTAAAAAAATGTAAGGTATTCGGTGGCAAAATATTCTTTAACAAATTAAAATGTAACCTAATATTTAATTAAGATAATGCCTGGGTACTTCTGCAATTGTACGTCAGGGAATTATTTCGAAAAACAAAGAATAAACTGGCGGTACAGTGGTTAAGTGTGTGTGGGAGGGAAGGATTTACAGCGCCTCCACTGCGTCATCTGTAATTTACTAACTTGACTACATTTACTAACTTGATTACCAGCTGAACGACTTCACTGACACACAACGTTTTTATTTATTTGTTTATATTTTAAATTATTTGCAGAATTTTCGTTCGTAACTATACGATGTAATCCGGAATCTTTGCAGCACAAATATCAAGCAACTTGCTTGTGAAGAGCGCTCGTAGTTCACGAAAGAAAAGTTTATGGACTAATTTTTAGAATAGAAGAAAAGGAATGGCAACCTTTCCGTCACAAAATGAAGAATGATTTCTTCGCTGGTTAAATGTAATTTATAATACAATGCAAATCTTAAGTTTAATGTATGTAATTTAGATTTTAAAATCCTAAATTCACGTTTCGCAATACATTTGGAGGTTCTAAACCGGGGCCCACAAGAACGCCAACGAGAAATTTCGGAGAAAAGAAATTTAGACGAGTTATTTTGTAAATACTTTTCGATCACAACAATTGTCACAGAAGAAAACTGTCATCAACGTTTTTTTTTGTGTGTGTGTTTGTATTTACCTTTTTATGTTCCGTAAAGAGCAATTGGACTCAAAGTTTACTATACTGGAAATTGAAACGTATGCTCGGCCAATTTCAATTTAAACCTCAAATAATATACAGCTTAAAGGAAAGTAGTGGAAAACTAAATGATTAGTTTCGCTAATTCTACAGAAATAAGACACTTTAATAAAACATTTTATTATATGAAATAATGATATTTTAATTCCATTCCTCAGAATAGCTGGCCGCTAGAATTCTCCTCCATACAGCGACTGAATTCGACCTAGCTGACAAGCTGGTGACGAAAATCCTGCCACCGTCGGGACGCGAATCTAGGACCTCCCGGTCAGAGGCACTGCAGTGACATCAGGTGATGCCCTGAGCCACCTCTCCCGGTCCTTACTACTGAGAAGAGAGTACTGCGCCGGCGTTCAAACTGGGAAATCCACGGAAACCCACGGAAACCAATGATCAGAGCAATCGGCCAACGAATTCCATTTCGACAGGGACCGCTAACTCACCGATGCTAAATGCATCTCGCGAATTTCCAGCACCTGGCAGGGATCTATCTCGTTACCTCTCCAATCACCAGTAGGCTCGTGCCGTTACACTTTGCCTTAACGCTCATCACTATTGGTGTTGGTCAAAGTATTGCACTGATGACTTGAAGAAAAAAAGTTGGTAGATAAGGAGTGCAGAAAAAAGGGTTTGAAAAAACAAAATTCCCTATATTAATTTTTACGCAGTTTCAAGAACAAAGAAAAACCAAATAACTTTCCAGACAAATTGTCGTGAATGGAAAATTCTTATTATGTGTTGTAGCATACTATGCTACTTTTTAATATTTAACGTTTACTTTTGTTTCATCTATATAAAGAGGAATATGAAACAATGGAGTGTACTACATGTAGTACTTACTAAATAATTCCAAAAGAAAACATCAAACCGAACAGTGAAAGAGAACTACCTGCATGTATTACCCCGGTTTCTATCTGTCGTAATAAAGTAGTCAAGAGAACTATAAAACCTCAACGCATGTGTATTTTATGTGTATTACAAAACGCCACAACTTATATGTAATAATTACTATTACAGGTATTCTAAGGGAATCTTATATGTATATAGTAATGAGTTATTTTAATAGGTTTTCACTAAGTAAAAACTAATTTTTGAGAAGAGAATGTAGAGTAAATTTTCAAACTTTTCTAAAAAGAAAATTTCGCGAGTTTTAAAATAAGGTTCATTGTCTACTATTCTTTTCAACGTGCGAGTGATTTTAAGAGGGTCGAGAATGCTAATTTATCCCGCAAGCATTGTAAATGATCATTCCGACATTTCCTTTAAGCGTCGACGAAAACCGGATAAACAAACAGCTCTCCAGAGAGCCTACTTTCACTTCTTGTGTAAGTTGCATTGTTTCGAAAATACGTGAGGAAAAAGGTATGTTGCTACACTCCAATACCTGAACTTCGTTGTGGATATTAATACGTGATACCGATGCTTTCCTTTCTAACATGTTCCACTGTATCGGATATTGATCTGACCTTGAAATGAAATTATCCATGAATCTGATTGAGTTGAATAATTAAGTGACGAAATTATCAAGTCGTAAACGCCCGATACCGGGAAAGCATTATCATGCTGGTTTTATTTTTTCAAATAATTTTGATAAGTCATTTCTGAACTTCGTGGCAATAATTTACTTAATAAAGTAATTTTTCGTTACATATTTTTAATTTATTTTGCCAAAAGTACACAAGCAAATTAATTTCCTTTTCTTCTCCATTTCTTAAAATACTTTCCCTTATTTTCTGCACAATTGATTATTTTTATAATTTCGATTTTAAAAATAAAATTTTATGCCGATAAATCAAAAGCGATTAAAGATTGCAGCAAGGAAAAATCATTTCATAAAATGAATAAAATTTCGAAGAATGAATAACACGTTTCTCGTTGATTACTCAAAACAAAAACGTAAAAGCTACCCGTTGTTTCGAAGAACAACAGGTAGCGCTTCTTCATTTCCTTTAGAATGTGAACAGAACCCCTGGAGTGCACCCAAGCTTCAGTTAAAGAGCAGCATCACAGTGATCCCGTCGTGGCTGCGACCACAGGCTCAGTTCCCGGGCCTGCTTCCCCCGAGTCGAAAGCAGCGGAAGAACGGGATGAACCGCAGAGCTCTGGAGGCAAGCGACCTCAGAGCGAAGGCTCCAGAAGAAACTCGGGGATCCCGCAGCTGCCTCTCTGCCGTTCCCCGCTGCACCGTCACGCCCGCGCCCCCGCCCCCGCACCTGCCACGCCGCGCCGCCGCACCGCGCCGCCGCCGCGCCGGCCCGCGTCACCGGAGCGAGTCCGTCGTGCCGCGCCGTAGCTCGGTTCTTTTTTAGTTTCTTTTATTTTTCAGCAGTTCAATAGTGTCCGTAAAAACGATTCGCCATCATATATGTCAGTGTACAATTACACACGACACACTTTACGACGCACATATCACACACTTTTTGTTCCAAGTTAAAGTTTTTAAAACGCGTCAATTTTTTTATTTGGAAATATGAATAATAAAAAATCATCGTCGCCAACATCCTCACCATCATTATCATCGCTTGGAAGTTTGTGACCTAATTCCCAACCCAATATTATTCGCTGAGCTAAATACGGCTTCCTGGTTTGTAAAAAGTTTAATAATAATATTTGTAACAATAAATTATCTCAAGCATATTATTAAAGACCCCGAATTGCCTTCTGATATCTGCCGGGCTTGTGGTGTAGGCCAAGAAACGATCCAGTCCATCACTACGGGTTGCAGTATGCTGGTCCCAACAGATTATAAACAAAGACACGATATGGTAGCACGAATCATCCACGCCAAACTTATAAGGAAATGTGGAATTGCTGGTGAATTTAATACACCCTACTACAAGTACCATTCACAAAATGTCATCGAGAACAACATCTATAAGCTATACTGGGGCCGAAGCGTATTCACCGAAAGAACAGTCCTTCATAACAGGTCGGATGTAGTACTCTGGGATAAATCTAAAATAAAAGTATGGCTGATAGACATAGCAGTTGTAGATACCAGCAACATCGACACAACACACAAAAAGAAAACTCAAAAGTACAGAGAACTAACACACGTTGTAAAGAAGCAGTGGCATGTATTGGAGGTGGAGATTGTACCGATCAACCTCTCAGCAACAGGCGTGATACCTACAGTCCTGAAGCACTCTGAATAAACTGGGGATCGAGACGAACATTATCATCAATCTACAAAAAGCTGTGATCCTGAGCACGTGTTCTTTTGTCAGAAGATTTGTGCGTTCCTATATAAATTTGTGTTAAAGAATTCTTATTTTTTTTAAATTTATAATCTAAGTGTTTAAATTTATATTTGTATAAATGTTTACCTTCTAATTAGTTCTTAAAATAAATATGTTTGTTAAAAGTATTGTACTACGGAAATCATGCTTAGATAGAAATATCTGTATGACTCCTCAAACATGTACCAGAAAGCTGTGAAAAAATAAATAAATAAATTAATAATAATAATAATAATAATAATAATAATAATAATAATAATAATAATAATAATAATAATAATAATATTGTGCCGACGATGAGAAGATGAAAATACAGTGTCACTGTTTTATAGAGATAATAACGTACGTTTGAGCTCAGGGTCTCCTGCTCACCGATACGAATTAAGCTACCTTTGGAAGAAGTATTTTATATAAATTTGTTTTAATATTTCATGAATATATTCACTCCCGCGTTTATTAAACGGCGGGCGTGAGGATTCAAAAGAGATATTTTCTTTTTACTTCGAAGAGATAAGTTTTTAATTAAATCTACAACAGATATCAATTTTCATTACATAGATGCAAAAATGTTGGAAATCAACATACAATGCAAAAATAAACACGCTAAAGATTTACTTAAGTATGTATGTAAGATGTACTGTTGCTAAAGGGCTATTATAATGGCGAAAGGTGTTCTGCGTTGCACTCGTCTGAAAAGAAGAGAAATTATGACCGTACAATAATAACGGCAGTAGCGAAAAAATCTCAAAGTGAAAACAGGTCGTAGATGAAAAAGGTTAAAGGAAATTCAAACTGTACGGTATCTACGGTATCTTGCCTCGCCGTTGTTTTCGCCTCCAACGTGAATTTGGTTTCCTGAATACGCAACAAACGGTGTCGCCAATCGCAAAAATATTGTTTCAAATACCGTTCGTCGAGACAGTAAAAAGTTCATCAAGATGAATAGAGATGGAATGTTGTCGTTCCGGACAAAATCACAATATATGAAATACTACAAAAATGCTTCATTACACCCGGGGAGTTAACGCGTAACTCTCACGGTAGAAATGCACCGTTGTATGATAATTACTCGCCATTAGCGCATGCCAGTCAACTGTGTATCTGGTTTTATCATCAACGTAAATTGTTTATATTTAGCAGGTGCTCGATTGGTATTTGACACTGGGAGAATTGAGGAAGCAATTTGTAACATAATAATTTGCATAATGTATTTTGATCATTATCATCGTCTGCACTTCAGAACTGTGCATAAATGGTCTGTGTCAACATGAAACGCATATTTAGGAAATCTGAAAGTTCTCGATTATCTAGGTTATAGTATTAAAGTATGTTCTTCTTCACGCATAAGCGAGAAAAAACTTGTGAAGACATCTTAGTTGCTTAACAATCTATCGTATAAAAACGCTTTCAAAATTGCAGAGATGATGTATTTCCGTAACATTCAAATATAACTTTACTGTTAATATTCTTATCCCCACTCTTTTCCCTGAAAGTTTTGGATCCACCGTCTTTACAATTGGAAATTATTGTACGTTTCACTCATTTTAACAAACATTAATTGAATGACTTATGGCTTGTTGTTTCAAGGAATAATACACAACCATTCCATTCATACATTGTGTTGGTGCAAATAAAGTTTCTTGCCTGTTCACGCATTGAATTCTCCGCTTAACATAAAACAATACTCAGGAGATTTGAGTCTGGTTAAATCATATTAAATACAATTCCTATGAAACAAGGAAAAAACAATCATATCGAACTCGGCATACCTCCGATCGTGACCCTAACAAAATTTCGCTTATGATAGTAAGGATTTCAAAATTACGTTCATTGTATAGTTACAGAAATTCTTGTATCCACATTTTTATGAAGATTGTATCTAGAGTGGGTTGCAACGAGGTCGGAGCAGAAGCTCGGTGATAAAAAAAATCATTTATAGAACGTCAAGCAAGAACACAGAACAATCCATTGTAAAATCCATAATCTTAAACTCGCTAGCGCAAAAATGTTCGTGACTATCAGATACTTCACAAGCGCCGTTACACGTGTGTTAGTGGCAGTTACTCCATCGTCGAAGCGGCGTCATTACCTCCACGAAACCGAAAGTGGAAGAGAAAACTCGCAAGCAGGAGGAAACCACCGTAGAGGGTCCGAGAACGGTACGTCGCCGCCGCCGCCGCCGCCACCGGCGCCGTCCGGACGAGAGCGAACATTTCAAGTTCAGTTTACGTTCCGGCTAACTGCTTCGATCAGCTGACGCGAACCGCTGGCCGGTCCGACCAGCAGCAGCGGCGGCGGCAAAGCCGTCAGCGGGACGCGCGCCTAACCCAGATTCCTCCGCTTGGGCCAGCAGCGAAGCGGGGGCGGTGACGGGGTAGGCGGGGGCGGAGGCGAGGGCGGCGGCGGCCGCGCAGGAGGGCCACTGCCGCCGTTACCGTCACCTCCGCCGCCGTCACCGTCGCCGCCGCCGCCTCCACCTTCCCGGCGACACCGGCGTCCCCGCCTGCTCCGCCGCCAAGTGAAAGGAGCGTGGAGGTTGGCGGTAACCGCGCCGGCGTCGGTACCGACAGTCGGTTCAGCGTCGCCGCCGCCGCCGCCGTCGCCCTCGACGCCGCTCCGTCGCCGCGCGCGGGCGCGACGTTCACCCCGTCGTCGTCGTCCTCGTCAACGTCATCGTCATCAACTGCGTCCTCCCAGCGATGGTCCGGCGGCGTGCCGACGCCCTGCCTCTGCCCGGGCCCGCCGTCGCGTTCTGAGGCGCGGAGGTGTTGAGGCGTGGAAGCGTCGAGCGCGGAGGCGTGGCGTGGTTGAGCTGCGTCGCGCGACGCCCGCATCCCAGCCGCTCGCGCGCGGAGTGGGGCGGAGGCAGCGTCGCGGCGCCCGTCCGCAGCGCTCAGGCCGGAGACGGCGCCATCAGCCCACGAACACGGGGGATTTGATAGAGGTACGTGTGTTTGTATGTGACGGACTGAGTGTAGATTTGATGAAGAGGGGACTTTTTAGCTAATACGACCCACTTCCTGAAAAAATATAGGTATTATATTTCCCTGTTCCGGTACGTTTTTCCGACATGCTATGATACTGGATAATGTTATTTAACCCAGTATTATTATTACCTATAACAATCGAATATGAAACTTTTTCCCTCCAGTTCTTTACCTTTGACTTTCTCCCTTCCTACGTTGTTACAAAGTAAATGGAAAGTATTATAATGCTGCTGGGGGAACTGGCGATTTTTCGCCAGAAAACGCTTATTGTGGGATCCTGATATCCAAAAAGTGGATAAATTGTGTTCCTTTATGTTGCAAATTACTTCGTCTAACACGTTGCAGCCAGTCAGAATCCACGATTTATGGGGCCTTGATACCGAAAAATTGGTTTGTTGGGGAGGTTTTCTGACGTAAAATCGCCGTTTTTGCCACAGCATAACAATACTTTCTCTATACAACGAAGTCGTACACGAGAAAGTAAACTATATTCCAATTTATGTATCAGTTATTGAATAGAAAAATCTTAACGGTTGACTAACGAGTGACATCACACAAAGTACAGGTGTCAAAATTGCCCACTTCCAATGTTTATGATTTTCCTTGGTCCCAAAGAAGTGTAGCGTACAATTTACTTAAATTTCCTACTAATGTTTTTGAACTAAGTGAACTAGGGATTTTGTATAAGCTCTGTGCACTCAGAGCTGTTGAATCTCACTTGATCGGGGCTTATTTGTTTTCGAGTAATAACTTTCGACGAACGAGAATCGCGGGTTCTTCTAAATAGGAAGAAAGAGGGTAAGTGAATGATGTATTCATAGTTTTCCCGCGTAAAATAGGACTCATAACTTAAATCGTGATCCACAAAATCCAAAAGTAATATTTTATCGCCAAAATTGTTTAATTTATTGCCGAAACAAGTAGAGTATATATAAATTCGCAAATCAATGACAATATTTATTTTTACATGCTGCTACCATGGCATTTTTCACATTTCTTCTCATTTTGAGTTAAATATATAATAAAGCTCCAGCCAAGTCGACATGTCCCCTATATCACTCTTAAGATTCGGTATTGCTCTAGAAAAGTGCTTGTGTCTGTACTCATTGGATTTACCAATGCTGAGCACCTGATTGGTCACAACTAGTGAAAATACTCATCAGTTCCCTCGTAGCTTCAACGCACATTTAATCGTAGAATGGTCAGAGCACGCAAGTTCAACCGGAAACAGTTCATAATAGGGAGTTTGTGCACTCTAGAACGTTAAAGCACTATCCATCTTCTGCGCATGCGCAGTTCAAGATTGGAATCATTTTACTCCATTTGCGCATGCGCAGAAGATCGATAGCGCTGCCCGCTATGGCGTGTACAAACTCCCTAATATCTGTTACCACATTCCATTGAGCATTATAACGTTGTGAAGATATCCTTTATCTTAGGAGATCGTCTGGTGTGATATTCACTATTTTAAGTGCTATGATCCGTGATTAACTAATGAGCGCTCTGGCAATGACGTGTTATCAATTCCCACATCACTTTATAATCATAACATTAATAAACATTTCTGTACGGTACTGACAATTCTTTTATTGGGTTCTTCCTCGAACATAAAAGGTAATAGTGGAATAAGAAAAAGAAAATACCCTCAAGCGTAATGAGCAAGTCCTGTGTGTAATAGTTGGAACAAAAACATTTCCGCTCTTTAAGCCCCTTACCTCATCTTTTACTCCAAATTTTATTAAAACATGTTCTTTGAATTTAAAAACTTAAAAAAATATGCTCTAATTTTTGTACACGACGTAAAATGTTTTAAACTCGAAATACATGAAAATTCTGTGTAAATTCTCGCAAATTTAAATTTTAAATTGCATAAACACGAAAAATTACAAAACTTTTTATTGCAATAAATATTGCAGATACTACTCTAAAAAATATATATTTAAATGCAAAGTATGGAAATGAATTTTTTTCTGATATTGCTAGTATCATGAAGTGAGTGAGCTTCAGATTATTATGAAGTGATTCCTCATTAATTTTGTTATATTTCCTTTTTAAAATCAAACCAATATTTATTATTTCTTAATACTTAAATTTATTCAAAAATATAAGATAATGTCCTATTGCAAAAGTACCTGTATTCTGGAGCCCACTAAATGCGAATAAAAATAGAAAGTTGATTTGTGCGAGTCATTTTGTGCCGAAATTGCTTCCAAAATGCATTAATATAATTATAAATAGATGGACAAAAAAGGACGGTCGTAATTATTGGTAATAGAAATGGAATAACTATGGAATCTTGGCACATGAAAGAAAAAAGAAGATAGCAATTCAGAGAACATCCATTCAGAACATAATGTATGACCTATATGCAAAGAAGAAAAAAATACGTGTACTATCTCAAAACATTTTTATCAGCGGCCAGTGCCATCAGAACTTTCATAGATATTAACGTCTTAGGCTGATAAAAAGCAAATAACCAACCGAGTCTTTTCCTTGTGCAATCGGCCGCGCGTCGCTCTATACTTTTCGTAATACAATTTTCTAATATAAAAAGTAATAGTGCTATAACAACATATACTTTTTCTCATTATTTGTAACTTTGCAAGTTTTGAAAGTAGAGTTGAAATACTGAGAGTCGAAAACGAAAGCAGCACCATTTTTATAAGCATACACTTCCCTATTCGAGATGAAAATAAAGAAGACATTTCAAGCGGTTTTTTGAAAAAAAAAATTTATAAATTGGCTTTAATTCATCCAAAAAGAATGCAAAAACTACTTGCATTTTCAAAAATCGTATATGATCTTATTTAAAGATCATTTTTAAACAGATTTAATCAAAAAAATAATCTGAAGAGAAGAATCAAAGAGAAGAATCTAAAAATAATAGAAAATTGAATAATTTTTATAAACTTCCGTTGTTCTATTCAAGAAAAAAATTAACGAAAGGAATTCAAGCCGTTAAAAATTTGTTTAAAATTGCCTATATTTCACGCAAAATTACGCAAGTACTACTCATATTTTCGAAAATGTGTACATTCTTTAATATTATGATCGTATTCAATTAGTCCTTTGGGTCAATTTGATTTTTTAGCGAAATTATTAAGTGCATGTCAAAGGTAAAAGACCTCTAACAAGAAAAAGCAGAAATAATAGAAAGGTGCAAATATCGAAGGAAAGTTGTTCATGTAGGCTCAGATAAAAGGAAGAAAATAGAATCACGGTGCAAAGCGGTTGAAAAGGTGAACCGAAAGAAGTGAACGCTTTAAAAAAACCGAGAAAGTGCAGAAACGTCGATTAAGGATCGACCCGAGCGGAGTTGGCAGTTCTCGAGAAAGCGATCTCAGAAGAAGGATTTTGCGGCATCCTCTATAGCACTGCTGTAGTCTTCTAAATGACAAGAAGACTCATTTTGTGTCATGTTATCTTTATACCTGATCTTTACTTCATACGTGACCTTCTTTATCGGAATAGGAAATAATTGAGTGTCACGCCGAAAAAGATACCCGTGTCTTTTAGTATTTTGCTGATCGTTATTAGCATGCATTTTGCCTTCAAAAATGTAATCTTTTTATAGCAAAGTACCCAAGAAAAATAATATTCAGAAACTAAAATAATGTATATTTCACAGTCTCTGACAAATTTCGAAAACTGAATTTGATGGATCTTCTGCATATTGATGGCAAAGCACGTTCAGTGTAGTGAACAGTTTGGGAATGACAACTTCAAAACAATAAAAGCAAGAAAAATATTATCCAATATGTATGTCAACTTTGAAAGAGTAAAAGGGGAAGTTGTAATATCCGCTATTTATGCCAAGTTCGGTGAAAGCATTTAACAGTTAGTGTATAAGAAAATGGACATGCACCAAAATCAGTGCCAGATTTGTATGTCAGATAAGCCGCTTTGGTGAATACTCTTCAGCTTCATGGGGCGGCTTAAAAATGTACAGGCTCAAAATTAAAGGCTCATATTTTTAAAATAGTATAGCTGATAGTGTGTAAAAAGAGTAAGGACTGGTTTATTGTTTACGGGGTAAACAATTGTAAATGGTAAACGAAATTGGTAAATAAAAATGTGCTAGTTCACTAACGTTTCAGAATATATCAATCCATCATCAGGCCTAATAATACAGAATAGCATGTTATACCTACACGAAAAAATGAATAATTGAAAGGAGCAAAACATCAATATATTACACTATTCAGTGTTTATTAAACTTTGATGAAAACCTTCTAAACAACGAAGTAAAACTAAAATCAAAGAAAAAATACAGTGGATGTAATTTAGTGATGAAGACTCTTATACCTGTTCCATAATATTCCATTTCATGACTATTCCTAAATACTAACTCATTTAGTATTTTACATCTACAAGCATCAGTAATGCAAATATTATGCTATCTGAAATTAAATTTAAAAGTGTTTATTAAAGGTGTTGATCTAAGAAGACACGAGGACCAATTTCTACCTTGTAGATTAGGATTCCACACGAGATATATTCGACACTGGTTGGTACTCCGATTCCTCTGCGCCCAGGCCAGAATTTACTCAGCCAGATGCTCTGGGCTCAGTGTATTTCGTGTCTGTTCGTCGACTGTCCTCGTCCATCAATGTCATCGGAAGCGAGGTCTTAAGACGTACGTGGGTCAACAGCCCTGTCAACTCTTATTAGAAGACCCGTGAAACTACAACGTCGTAGAGCGCTAACAAACTGTTGCAGTCCTAAGATTACCACAAATAGTACAACTCATCTCAAACTGAACAAGTTTAAAAACGAACGAAGAAGCTACATACTGCGATGGCTCAGTATTAACACCGTTGCATCAGTAGCATCGTCAACCAGAAGATCCTAGAATTCTAGCCCGTCGATGGTAAGAGATATTCGACACGAGCTATGTAGCTGGGTCGAATTTAAGTATTGTCTGGAGACGAATTCTAGCAGCTGGTAGCTCTGATAGGTAGTTTTCCGTGGTTTCTTCGATGGTAAGAGATATTCGACACGAGCTATGTAGCTGGGTCGAATTTAAGTATTGTCTGGAGACGAATTCTAGCAGCTGGTAGCTCTGATAGGTAGTTTTCCGTGGTTTCTTCGATGGTAAGAGATATTCGACACGAGCTATGTAGCTGGGTCGAATTTAAGTATTGTCTGGAGACGAATTCTAGCAGCTGGTAGCTCTGATAGGTAGTTTTCTTCGATCAGTGTTAGGCGAATGCCGAAGCAATATCCGAACAAAGCGACCACGGATCGCGCGTGATCTCCCCTTCCTCATTTCTGGCCCTTCCTACACGTATATGTATTACACTTCCACACATGTCAGGAGACCAGTCGGGGGCTTAGAGCTTGTCCAGGCTGGTGAAGGAGAGGCACGGAAGAAACGTCGCTAGGCACGTGTAGGTCGGTGCCTGATCTCACTTTCCTGCGGGAAGGAACACCGCCACCTCCCAGGATATAACATGAACTTCACTCACGGAATTAATGACCAAAGTTGATTCATCCGAAAACACTAAATGCAATGAATGCCATTACAATACCTTATTTGACCTAATGGTCAACCCGGCAATTTTTTTTCACAAGCCTTGCACCAAACACGCATTTTCGTGCTTGTTTTTCATTACATTCCACATGCAAAACATATTTTTTCATTCTCACAAATAGTATGTGAAGCCTCTTTCGCACACAGCGTGCTAAAATAATAGTACACGCAATACGTGGGCAAAGCGATTCGCAAACATTTCATGTTACTATTCTCTTTAACCTGGCTACAAATAATATCCCACTCCCATTGAAAAGAGGGCAGGATTCCCGCTACTAACTTTCTTCTTCTTCTTCTTCTTCTTCTTCTTCTTCTTCTTCGGCATTTTCCCCTTAGGAGCTTGCCGTTTTCACCCTCCACAACTCTCGATCTTCCCAATCTCGTGGTTTGAGGCCTCTATCCTTCATAGCTTCCTGGATGTATTTTTCCCATTCTAAAACTGGTCTTCCTCTTTTCCGTCTCTCAGGTGGTTGCCATTTTAAGATCTTGTGTGGCCATCTGTTTTCTGACATTCTCTGAACATGTCCATACCACTGTAGTGCTCTATTTTCCAAGGTCTTCGTAATAGAACAAATTATATTCATCCTTCTCCATATTTCTTCATTTCGCACTCTGTCCTTGCGAGTAAGTTGTAGACATCGTCTCATGTAGCCCATTTCCACTGTCCTTATCTTATCTCTTATTTTTTGTGTTTGTGGCCACATTTCTGCTCCATATAGTACTATATTTTCTACCACACAATGGAATATCCTTCTTTTGACGTCTTGGCGGATATTGTTATTCCATAATATGCCGTGTAAAGCTTTGGTTGCTTTCTTCCCCATAATTATTCTCGAGTTTATATCTGCAGCACATGTACCCGAGTTGTTTATTAAAGAACCAAGATATTTGAAGGTGTTACAGCTTTTAATTTTGTTACCATTCACGTCTATATCTGTTATTCCTTGTCCAATGCACATACATTCGGTTTTATTAAAATTTATTTCTAATCCCCATTTATTATATTCTTCTATTAGCTTTCTTAGCATGTACACCATATCCTCTTCATCTTGGGCAAAGATTACCTGGTCATCAGCAAATAGAAGGGAGTGAAAGGTTTCGTCTCCAATTTTTATTCCCATGCCAGAACATTTTCTGTACCAGTTATAGAGGGCTTGTTCTAGGTAGATATTGAACAAAATGGGAGATAACCCACATCCTTGTTTTAGACCCTTGTTTATCAGAAAGCTTCCCGTTAACTTATCTCCAATTTTTATTTGGGCTTCGGTGTTTTTGTAAAGTTTTTTAACCAGATTGATCCACTTTTCTTTTATATCAACCTTTCTCATTGCTTCCCATATCTTTTTTCTTGGGACACTATCGTATGCTTTCTGGAGGTCTATAAAGGTTACATAAATATTCATATTTCTGCTTTTATGTTTCTCTATAACTTGTCTGATACAGTGGATGTTATCTAGGCATGATCGTCCTCGTCTAAAACCACTCTGCTCTTCACTCAATACAGGTTTATCTTCTTCGATTTTTTTACTTAGAATACTAGAAAACAATCTTGCTGTTGACGGTATGACGATTTAAGAGAAGAAGAAGGCATATATGAAATGGTTAAATGATAAAACACCAGAGTCAAGAGAGAAATATGTTCTGATTCGACAAAAAGTTAAAACAGGTGTAAAAATGGAAAAAAATGAACATTGGGACAGGTTATGTACATACATTGATGGAACTATAGGATACAATAAATCATCAGAAGCCTGGAAAATTATAAATAAAATTAGAAGAAATAATGAGTGTAAAAGCATAGTACAAAGAATTCCCTCTCAAAAATGGATACAACACTACTCAATGCTTCTACAAGAAAACAGACCAGAATGTGAGGGAGAAGAAGAAATAAGAGATGTGGAGGAAAGCAATTTTGAAATAACTGAGGATGATATTAAAAAGGCACTATGCAAAGCAAAAACCAATAAAGCCCCAGGACCTGGAAATATAAGAATGGAGCTCCTGAAATATGGTGGAGATGTGGTTGCCAAATACCTAAAGAAAATGTTCAATAAGATAGAAGTAGGAGAGGATCCACCTGTAGAATGGAACATATCCTACATCTCTTCTATATTTAAAAAAGGGGACAAACAATCATGTGCGAATTACAGGGGAATAAGTGTCATACCGTCAACAGCTACTAACTGAAATGTTTAAAACACAACATGGAAAATCAGCGTACTTAATGTAATGAAAGAACTGCGATTAGAGGTATTAGAATTAAGTGACATAATTCCAAAATATTGACGTACGTATTTGAGAATAGATTACTCTAAACCAGAATATCACGAGTCTCGGCAATTTCTAAAATTTCATATAGAAAAAAGTCTGACTTTTCTGTGAAGGAAAATGGATTCGTATTCACCCTTTCTGTTAGAACGTTGGTGATAACCTTGACACTAGTATTCAAATTGAATCCAACAAAACACAATCACATTAAAACAATTTTTCATTTTTAACCAATCAATAACTATTGATGAAATAAGTTGTTGTTATTGTTGTTATTGTTATTATTATTATTTAATAAATACCAGGAAAGGTATTACCGATAAAAATGAAACGTACACTTCATTAAAATATCTTGAAAAGCACCATAACTACATTATTTAAAATCCTTGGCCACTTTCAAATCCTCGTACTGACATCTACACTTTAAAATCAGGCTGTAGATTGTAGTCTGATTGTACTGTAATTTGTAAACTGTATATTACGGTCGCATCTACAAATAAGAAAAAAGGTGGTATATGGTGCATACGATAAAAGGGGGCATGGTCTTTTAAAACAATGCATTCCAAATAATTTTGAACAAAAATTATTTTCATGCTCTTTACACCCCCTAGAAATTTTGCGCAGTACGTACGGATTTACGAGATAAAAATACAAATCTACACCTACATAAGTCACCCCTAGACAGTTGTTGACAACTGCAAGTGTGAATGTGAAACGCAACAACGTCAATTTCAATTTTCATGCACTCCAAGGAGAAATCGGCGAGTATGCGGAACTAACAAGCTCCAAATGCGTAATTATTCTACAACTGCGAATCCACCACCCTTCACGGGGTAATAAGGTGTTACGTCACGTCCGCTACCGTTTGTTCGTCGCAGTGAGGGACACGAAACAGACGCCCCCGCAAGCACGTGTTGCCACTGGAGGCAACGCTCCGGAACGGACACACGCGCAACCAACTGCAGCTACACGCATTGCGTGCGGTCGGTATTTACAGAAGGGAATGCAGC
>BLKR01001727.1:0-255383 GCA_011170035.1 Teleogryllus occipitalis
ATATATATATATTGCCGGACGGACCGGCGATTCGGTCCTATTCTACAGTAAATTTGTAAAAGGGGACAGGTATTCTTTCTTGCGAATGGACTCTGAGTGCATGCACAAACAATGAAAAAATTACTTTTAATGTAAAAACACAGAGTGCTTTATTCCCAGAAAAGATAATGGATATTACAAAAACATCGTTCCATTGAATGCATAGAAGGTAAACAAAATAATGGTTTAGCATTAATGACTTTCTTACGATATTGACAAATGTGAACAATTTTCTTATTAACTACGTAAATATTGCTAATGAACACTTTCTTTCTGTCTTAACTTTACACTTCATACTGTAAATGGGAGCTCCCTTTGCATGCACTGATTCATAATCACCTCGTTATTTCAATACTTATTCTATTTACAGACAATATGTACCCGTCCAAAATACCCTTTCTATTCTCCACATCAAATTAGATTATTTATCATTACATGGCAAATCCCCTCATCTAATACCCCCTCTCACAATCGTCTACTCCCTTTCCCAACTCACTTGATTCTTTTACCGCCTAATAATAAGTTCCTTCTAGTAACAGTCTTACTGATTTTTGCTGCGTCTGGAATTCCTTCGAGCTCACCAACTCCGGATGCGCCAGCGCGATGTGACGAGTCGGGGCCGTTTCGCCCGCCACGTGGCCATGGCGCTTGCCCCCGCCGCTTCTACCGGCCGCCGGTGCAAATCCCACGCCGCAGTCGTGCTTCGCCGGGCACGGCGATGTCCACTCGCCGCCAGATCAGCAGCCGTCCTGATTTCCAGTTCTTCCAAATTCGGTTTGTTAAGCCCGCCGATGCTGTATCGCTATGTTCGTTTCACTCATGCTGCCTTTGTCGTACACGTGTCTATACACTCATCACTTTCCTCGCCTCACGCCGTTTAATCTTTACTGTATATCACTTAACTCGAGATCAATTAATAGTTCTTACTGTTTCTCATTGTCCTACGTTTCGATTTCTGCTCGATGTCATCGGATTCCTCTCAACTATTTTTCATCACCGCCATCATTAGCTTTCCGCACTACCGTCCGTTAACTCTTCCTCTTCGACTCCACCTTCCGACTGCCGTCGTTCCCACGATACCTCTCCTCAACTGTCGAAGTCTCGTACTTCGCGTTCGTTTCGTCTCGCTTGCCGCGGGACACTCTCTTGCTCGGCCGAGTCCGCCCGGAACGGCCGTCTCTACCGCGCTGTTTAACCCATGTTGGCACCCGCGTCTATGTTCAGAAACGCGGTGCGTTTCAATATATATATATATATATATATATATATATATATATATATATATATATATATATATATATATATATACACACACACACACACACACACACATGGTTTTATAACATATTTTATTTTATTTTTTTGCATGCAAGCAGACTAAGAGTCTGCACCTAATTATTTTCCCCTCCCTTGTATGACTGTCAGTTACCAGTGATACTGAGTAGTGATCTATGCGTGTGTGAAATTAATCAATAGTATTCGAAGAATATAATCCTAAATTTTAAAGCAATCCAGAAAAGTATGCATTTGATAAAATAACCTGTCCAATTTAAAAGTCACTTCAGAACTGCTATTAATTTGCTAACAAAACTTATTATTTGACTCATCCAATAAAATGAAGGTCAATCATTTTGTCCCACACTAAAGTGATGAGTCTTCTCCCACCTTACACAATACTAAAATTATGATTTATCCCGACCTCTCACTATATTTATGTTATTGAGTGCACATTCTTCTCTACAATTTTTTATTGTTGCATTCAGGTGATAATAACAATAATTATGATAATACAATAATTATGATAATAATACAATAGTTATGACATTAACTTGTTGGGAGTGTAGGATCTGTAAATGCAGGCCAATGAGCTTATTCAATGTCAAATGCGCAAAGAGGTTTCTAACCAATGAGATTGATTCAAATTGCAGACCCAGCAGGTAAATCAATGCTGGGCAATACATTTTAATTCCAGTTTTTAAATTAATTTAACTAATTTGATCTGATTTTTATAGTATGTTTGTACATTTAGATTACAGAAATTGAAATAACAGAAGTTAAAAAATATAAATACGATTTATGTTGGTGATTTCTTCTGTATACTTTTTGATTTTAATAGTATGTAAACTATTTATGAATTCATTGTAATTGTAAACTAAGTGTTAATTTTATGTAGATGAATTTTGTGCTAGTGAATGCAAGAACCCTAAGTATAATGAAGGGACTAATAGAATTGAACCTTCTGTAACCAAAATTAATACAAAGATAAAACAAGAATATTAAATTTGTAAAATGAAAGGTTAAAAGAAATAAGCAACAAATACATTCGAAAATAATTTTCAGCTACATATTTACCCATAATTTAAATAAAGCTTGGCGTTATTATACGAAAAAAAGTGATTTAAATTTGTTTTTTGGGGATCAGTAATAAAAGTTGCTATTTAAATGTACTTGTGAAACAGTTTTGAAACAGTTATAAAATGTTTTTGAAATAATTACTGATGTCTGTAAACATGTTCTTAGTCCCCTTGTGTATTTAATCCACCTGATCACATAAATGATTTAGTGGTACATCAATGTTTCATTATTATTTGTTAGCAATTAAGTTTATGGCAATATATTCCATTCTATTGTGAATTGTTATATTTTACACATTTTACTTTACTAAATAAATATTTTAATGTAAAATTCTAATATTTTATTTCTAGGAACATGCTGTTTCACAATATTAATTATATATACAATGAACCTATAATATATAACTTTTATTCAACAACAATGCAGGCATTATTGATGTATGTATATCTACCGTAATAAGTCAGACTGCAGAATTTAAAGTCTTTTGAGGCTTTTCGTGTAATTTATTGTGCAATTTAATTATCACTAAATGCGTCATTTTTATGCAATTATTTCCATTTTTGCGGTGTCTGGTTGTGTAGGTAAATATACAGATCTGTTGTTGGATCAAAAATAAATAATGAATATTCTATTAATAGGAAGTACTACGCATAACCCATCCTATACCCGTCAATAATCAGTAACTCGTAACACCCATAAGAAATGCTTAAGCCAACACGTATGGCTGGCCCTTCAACCAGTGACCTGTGAAAGCCGACTCGGAAGGCCAGCTCCTTCTATCAGTTTCGTCCGGATGCGTCATGATGGTAGGCTGGATCCTCCAACCTGTGTTGCTCGCTTACGCTGAGCAGATAGCCAACTGTTCCGACAAGGTTGCTTGGGCTCGGCAGCTTCTACCTGTGCACTTCTGACAAGGTGAATTCAGAGGGTGCAACAAGGGACTCTTCATGATGCAACTTTTCATTCCAACAATCTCTGTCACAAAACAGTAACAGTGAACCTGGTTGGGCCTATATTATCATGCGTTCCCTTGATACAGTATAATGGATCAGGTATACTGCAACTGTTCTTTTTTCTCCGTGAGGAGACAAAGAGTGAAATTGAAGCAATTAACTGCCAGAAAATTCAAACCCTGATTAAGGTAGTTATGAAACTTACCAACTCAGCCAAAAGCATACTGAGAAATATAGGTGACCAGCGATCTGCCTTTTTGGTTCAAGGTTTTTCACGGTTTTCCAGGTCTGAGAATATAAATTTTCCAGGTTCTGTTTCGCACATTACAACCTATTTTGACTTTCTATCACTTACGCAGTAGAGAGAAAGTAATGTAATGCTGAGTCAAAAAGCGTGGAAATTTCAGCAGAAAATAACTTATTGCCGGGCCCTGTTAATGAAAAGTGGATAAATCTAGTTGCTAAATTGAAAAAAGAAATCTTCTAGTACGTGGTGTAGTCAGAATCCATGTTTTATGGGTCCTTGGTACTGAAAACTTGGTTAACTTAATCCATCTGGTGATGTCGCGGCCCGTTAAATTTGAAATCGATACTGTAATTTTGGGGGGTACTTTACATGAAGTCCCTAGACATTTTCAATTTTTTTAAAGAAATGACTCCATTGTTTTATATTAAATTTTGTTGTTGGATAGTGTGAAGGCCATTTAAGAGAACAGTGCAGGTCTCATGTTCTTTGAAAACCCTGATTGTTTGAAAATTGCAAAAGCTCAACATTTTCCGGCGTCTCCCTACAAGTGCAATTATAAATATAGAGATTTTTCCCCTTAAAGAAATCTGTTCCTTTAGGGATAAATTTTGAAATACGCTCATGTACAATTTTTCGAAAATTTGAGTACTTTTCGCGTAATTTTGTGTGTAATATAGGCAGCTTTCTATTTTGTTTAAACAGTTTTCTTCTCAAACATGGCATCGACAACTTTTATTCAATTTTCACCTCGGATAGCATATAGGACTTTTAAGAGTGCAGATCTCATGTTTGTTGAAAATTTTAATTTTTGAAAATTGCAAAAATTCAAAATTTGTTCGCCGTCTTCCTACCACTATACTTGTAGAGCTATTTTTTTTCTTAGTGAAATGTGTTCATCAAAAGCAGATCTTCAAATAATGTCATGTTAAATTTTTCAAAAATATGAGAATTTTTTGCGAAATTTTGGGTCAAACATTGCCTTTGTTAACCATTTTTTCTAAAAAAAAAAGGCACACTTTTTTTGGTTAAATTTGGTCCTTAGCGTAAAGGATCCTGAAGAGAATGGTGCAGGTCTCATGTTGGCTGGTATGCCCGATTATTCGAAAAATTAAAAAATTAAAAAAAATTCTGTCTCCTTACAACTTCAATTGTGAAGATACAATATTTTTTCTTAATTAAATATGTTCATCAAAAACATCTTCAAATATGGTTATGTTGAATTTTTCGAAAATATGATTATTTTTTGTGTAATTTGGCATCATAGTCGCGCGTTTCGAATTTCATGCGCTTCGTGAACACAGTGAGAGGTTTTTGAAAGCTATTGCCATTCTTATAAAAGAAAGTCATTTGTAAAAGTTGGATAGGCTACTGTTCCTGACTTATATGAAAGAAAAACTGAGTACCATACATTTGTACCAACATTTTAACTTTAATTTTTTTATATTATCTACACTGCCTTGGGAACAAGGCAGCGACGGAAATAGGGTTTACGCGTATTTCCTGGCACGCAACACCGTCAAGATCTCCGCATGCTCATTTTCTTCGTACGCCCTGTCAATTCGGACACTGTCACTCTTAATCTCCGCATAGACTATAAGCGAAGATAGCTTCGACTGGGCTCTTCTACAAAAAAGTTAAAATTCTCTTAGAATATCATGGACGTTTCGATCGGAAAAATAACAAAGTGGTACCACGGATGTCATCAAAGAAGAGGCGCGACACTAATCAAAACTCAAACTTACTTGTATTGTAGTAACTGAATGCATTGTAGTAAAAAAACTAATCGAAACTCAGCTATTGAGTTCCCGGTGAGACGTTTGTCCCAACAAATATCTCGCCCATACACATGCAATCATATAGGTGCTATGTGATGCTAGGTACTCTACCCACGTTGCACCCATACCGGCGGCTGTGTTTGAAGTTTTGTGAAGACGGCTCCACACATTCGGCATTCGCCGGGCAGGGAGCTAGTGTTCACCCAATCCCGAGCAGCTGACGTGTTCGGCGAATGTTCACTCCCTTTGACGTGTCCAAAAGACTGACACGCGGTGGGTAGGGCGAACCCCGAATGTTCGTCACTCAGCAAATAGCAAGCAACTCATCCACACTACTCGGGATTCGGCGAGCGGTTGTTCGGTGTTCGCCGAATAACGAATGTGTGGAGCCGCCTTCACGTGTGACTCAAGAACTTCACGCAATCTTCAAGAAAACGTGTGACACTTCTCATACGTACTTCGATTTTAAGACACGCCATTATCATGTACCGAGTTGAATTCTGCACTTTATTCAATACGATGGCGTATGTAAATTTGTGTTAAATATTGGGGGAAATCTGAAAATAATGAAATATCCTGACTTCTTGGCTGTCCGGGTGACGCCGCATAGAGAGGCCTCTCAGCCCACTACGCGGCGTCACACGGACAGCCAAGAAGTCATCGACTCGAGCCGCGGAAGCTTACGTGTACAATGAAAAATTCTCGTTTTCAAGGATTCTAGGTTCGCTGGTCACCCTGAAATAGTAAGATACTACCTACAAGAACAACAATGATCTTACCCCAGTACAGAGAAAAGAGCTGAAAGATCTTAGAGAACAACTGACAAACAAAAAGTGAACCCTAACCTTATTATCAAGTATATGAGGGGTAACCCGAGGATTGTTGACAAGGGAAACGAGGATGGGCAGCAACAAGAATAATAAACTCAATAATTCTATACACCAATATTTCGTCTCTTATTCCTAACTTCGTTCAATTTTTGGAGGAAGTCAATACGGTGAGACATTCTTGAGAGTCTGATATATATCCCACTTTTCTATCCACTGAAGAGACAGAGTAGACCAAAGAGGTGGGAGAGTCTCGATCTATGTGCAACATAAAAACGGAACAAGCACAGTGAGAATAATGAAGATCCACAATCTTGAAGATCCTGAAACACAAACTCTACAGCTCTATGGCTGAAACTGCAGATGAGTAGAGTTAAAATGATAATTGGAGGAATTTATAGACCACCCTCAACTGGGATAAGACCCCCACAAACGAACATCAAAATCTTTGAACAGATTAGCAGAGTTTCAGAATTATATGAACCTGTCATAATCATGGGAGTCTTCAATTTCCCATCTATCACATGGACTGAAGATAGAGCTATATCCAAGATTGAAGTGGAACAGGAATTCCTACAACAATGCACTGGCTCAAACCTTAGCCAGAAAATCAGTGACTCCACTAGATATAGAGGGAAGCAAACCCCTGCAATTCTAGACCTGGTACTGGTGAATGAAGATATTATTACCCAACTCTGAGACCAAACATAGGACAAAGTGATCATCTGACAATTCTTACTACTTTGCACTTGGAAACAGCAGAAACTGGAGACATGCCAATGAGAAGTTAAACTTTTTCAAGCAAACTTTGAGGCAATAGCACAATACCTTACAGAACATCGTGAATCCATGACCCTGGCAAATGAAGAAGAAACAATAACAGAAAATTCTGAGACATATCCCAGGAATTATTATCTACCTATTCACCAAAATACAGGAAGAAGAAAAACTAAAACAAACCATGGATCAACCATGAGATGAGAAAAAGCGAATTAGAGCTAAATGCAGGGCATTGTACAAGTATAGAAAAATTACAGCGAATTAACATCTTGAGGCCTAAAGAAAAAATTCCAACAGGCTTACATCAGACAAATGGATGAAAAGAGAGGAATATGAGAAGCAAGTGGTACAAAAAGGAGCCAAGAGTTTCTATTCTTATATCAGGAAGCAGACTTCATGCATGACAGGAGCACCTACAATCATACAATGCAGGGGGCTCACAGTTACTGGCCCTCTGGAAATTGCAGAACACTTCGCAGACTACTTTGAAGAGGTTTACACAATGGAACCACTGAATCAACTACCAAACATTAGAAACAGATGCACAGAAACAATAGAAAATATTGAATTTACAAATATAGAGATAGCCCAAACACTCCCCAGACTGGACGAAAGCTCTTCTAGTGACCCAGACCATATTCCAATCGCCTATTTAAAAAATTATGCAACACAACTGGCCCTAACTCTCAATAAATTTTTCAGATAGTCACTAGACACAGTGAAACTTCCTTCTGCATGGAAAATAGTAGTGGTTACACCTACTTTTAAAAAAGGTGACAAACAGCTAACACAAAATTACAGGCCAATAAGTCTGACAAGTACGGTTGGGAAAGTGATGGAAAGACTGATAGTCCAAAAACTCCATGACCACGCACAAAGCAACAATCTAATCCCCACAGAGCAACACGGATTTGTACCAGGAAGATCGACTATCACCAACCTGATCAGCTCACTTGATGTGCGGACCAAAATGTTAGACCGAGGACAACTTGTGGACGTAATTTACCTAAACTATTCTAAGGCTTTCGACCTTAACTATTCTAAGTCCCTCACAAGCGACTGATTTATAAACTAGAAGCAATGAGGATACGAGGGAAATTATTAGCAGGGATCAGAGATTACCTCTCAAATAGAACATTTCAAGTACATGTTGAAGACACATTAACGACATCCTGATCTGTTCCAAGTGAGGTTCCACAGGGATCCATTTTGGGACCAATGCAGTTCATTCTATACACAAGTGACCTTGGTGAGGGAATAGCTAGGCAAATGATACAAAACTCTTAGCAAATCAATTGAAGGATCACCAAGCATTACAGAATGATCTTACTAGAATGGAAAACTGGTCTGAAACATGGTTACTCCCGTAGAACACTAATAAATACAAAATACTTCATATTGGAAACAACAAACCAAGACCTCCCTATATGATTTCAAATCACAACTTGGAGACCACAGCACAACAAAACGACCTGAGTGTACTAATTTCGCAAGATTTGAAATGAGAAAGTCAGATCACCACAGAAGCAAATAGCATTCTTTTATATGATGAAGAAGGCTTTCTCTAAACTGCACAAAACAATGATTACGAGAATCTACACAGCCTACATCAGACCTATGCTTGAGTATGCAATCGTGGGCTGGTCCCTATACATGAAAAAGATAAAGAACAACTAGAGAAAGTATAAAGGAAAATCACCTTGATTCCAAGAGAACGCCACAGAAAAAACTACCAACAGAAATGTCAAGAAATGTCGCTACTCACATTGGAACAGAGAAGGTATAGAATTGACATAATTGAGACATAAAATTATGTATGGCCACTATAATGTTCCACAATACGCAGATATCTTCACAAAATCTACAGATGACAGACTGAGGACACCCAATGAAACTGAAGAAAGAAAAACAAGGATAGGACAGAGAGCACACTTGATCACCAATAGGGTTGTCAACACGGAATGAACCACCAACACAGTGCATCGGAAAGGCAATCTTAAATGCCCTCAAAAACAATGTGGACAAAGTGAAGTTCATGATCCAAACATGAGATAGCGGAGTGAAAGATGGTGATGAACTAAGAAGAAATGTGATTAATATATGCCAATGAATTGAATTATAGATTTATATGCGTATAATAGTTTGTTGCAGCCACCATTAATTCAATAAATAAATAAAATAAAAATAAATATACATATATATACAATCAACATAAAGAGTTTCTTAGGAAATTTCAGAGTGACATTTTGGGGAACTTATTTTTCCCCATCCTCAGGCTAGACTGTGTAAAGGAGAAAAATTATGACATAATTACTGAGATGAAACTAATAAAAAAATATTACAAAGAAACATAGCACTCGGTATAGTATAACATAGAGACTCACCAATTTAAACGACAAAAAATCAAAATAAAATTAAGTAAAACAAATAAATATTTACAACAGAGCATGCAAACACACGTCTGGCACGAGTTGTTTTCTATAAAGCTGTCTGTCAATGGAAACTTTGTGGCGAAATTCATTGAATTATACTGGATAAAATAAAGAGATAGCTTTGTTAGCTGTAGCAGCAATAAACACGTCCATCATAGGACAAAGTTATTTACTGACAGTTACTGCTGTATTTCTGTAACCACAGAAATACTATTGTAGTACCGTGAAGTCTGTTCAATGCTTGCAAGTATGTTATTGCTCTCAAGTTTATTATTTTTAAATATGTTTCTCACAGAAATATGCTAATGTAAAACAATAGCATATGCACATGCATCAGAGGAGAAAGCCATTTTTCCATTCAGTCTAATTGTAGTGTTCAGGTGTCCAACATTCCAAGACAAAAATGTGTTTTTCTCCCTTGATATACAATCTACTATTAACTAACTAAATTATTAACATCTTTTTTATTTCTTCGAGAAAAAAAAAAAAAAACCTTAGTTAACAATTGAAAGAGAGAATACATATGGGAGATACTAAATTTTATAACCCATTAAAGGAATATAAAACCACTGTGCCTGTACCTTGATAACAGAATATTAGAGCATTCAAAAGTTCATTTGAACTTTCAGTATAGTGGATATTTGCTTGGTGGCAAATCTAATACTACTAATTTTGAATATATGTATAAATTAATATGAAACTAAGCAGCCTCTGGCCATTGATATCCAGGAAGATTGGAAAAATACAAAAACTAAGGGTGACAACAGCACATACTTTCTTGCACTATTTGTCACATTTGCAATTGTCGAAAATTCAGTGTTTACTGCAAATAAGTGCAAACTAGAGGTGCTACGGAATGGCACAGACTTCCTTGTACTACTTAGTTTTCTAATTTCTTTTGTCTGGGCTAGCTTTATGGTCTTGCTCCATCCTCTCGCTAGCTGCCATTATTGTCGACCAAAATACATTTATTGAATGTTTTCTCAATTTTTCGATTTCCTAATGATAGATTTGAAAAATTACTTTTAGAATATTACAGAGTATAACCTCGTCCTATATGGAAATTTTCGTTGAAAAATAAACTGTTTTTAAGCAAAAATCATTCAAGCTCTAGTGTAAATGCAAAATTTGAAGTTCTTTTTCACAGAAAACTTTTGTTTTCGAGACACATTATATGACCTTATTTAAACCACAAGTACTCATAAAGGCAATAATGAGAACAAATTGCTGCTTATGTAAATATTAAGGATGTGAGAGGCTAGTCAAAAAAAATTTTCTGAAACCTCCATTGGGCATGCCTTGAACAAGATCGGGAGCGCTGTATCAGTGAGATAACATTTTAACACATTACAAACATTTAATATTATATTTTAACACCAACATTTTAACTACTTTACTTCTTTAGCACAATGTAAGCAGATTGCTAGCGCATGTTCTAGACATAAATATTCTGAGCAACTTAAGCATGAATACTTGGTCAATCCTGTTTCCTTTGATTGTTGTTGGCATGTGTTATATTGCTTTTGCTTTGCAATTGGATCTACAACATTATTTTCGGCCATAGGTTTTGATTTAAAAGACAATGTCTGTGGAAGTTCCCTTCTCTCAGGATGATGACAGCAGAGACCCTTTAAAAACAGTCTACATGTTTTTACTTCTTTTTGGTTTTCCAGGAAAATAACTTGTGCATTAATACCATTTCCTTCTTCACTGTAGGAATCATTGCCATCCAACTCACTCTCTGAGTCACTACTTCCCTCCTCAACATATCACTGCCACTGATTGCCTCTTCATAGCCGATAATGTCTTTATCTTCGTCATTATCACTATGACACAACAGGAAACAAAATTCCTCTGTATCATCTTCTTTGTCCGAATTCAAACGCATCATTCTGCACACTGATTGGGTAAGCAAAAACTTGACACGATCGGGTGCACTGTATCTCACAGATAGAGAGTGTCGACTGAGGCAAAATGAGACAAGGAAGCAGGAAGTTAAACATGGCAACGCATTACCCCGCTAAATATACCCAGCTATTGGTAAGCAGAAATCTGTGAAGCCCTTCACTTCCAAGAAATCGAACAATATAAAGTGTATATCTCACAGATACAGAGTGCCTGAGGGAGGGTTAATGAAACAAATAAAAAAATAGAGCAAATTGGTATTTATGTCATCTAATAGCCACTATCCCTACCAAAAACTTAAAGAACAAATTTGGAACTGTTTTTGAGTAAATCTTGTTTTTGTTGTTTTTTTAAATTGCACAAATTTCACGCAATATTGTACGAAAACTACAAAAAGTTTCAAAAAACTTTGCATGACCTTAACGAAAGGACTGACTGTGGACAACAAATTTCATTTGAAGGACAATCTCTATCTTTGATTTTGTAGTTGTAGGCAGATGCTGAAAAAATCCAAACTTCTGCATCATTCAGTTAACTGTGAAAATTAGATCTATGCCATCTTTATAAGTGTATTCTACTCTTTTCTTATAAGAAATTTAAAGAAAAAATTTGGAGCCGTTTTGGAACAAATTTTGATAATGTCCCTGGGCTTCATATAAAGTACCCCAAATTTTAAAAAATGTTTTTCAAAATCTCAAAGCTTCAACTCGAGCCAGGGATTATCCATACTGAAAAAATCCTACGTATGGTTTAGGCGCAAGGTGTAAACGGAGGGACGAACATTTTGATAAGAAAAAAAAGCAACACTTTTTCAATATCAGGGGATACCAAAACATGTATTTCGATTGAAATCTCGAAATCGATTTTCCGCAGCATTACATAACTTTCTCTATATTATGTATATTACTCCGTATATCTGTAGGTATATGAGAAAGATATTTTTAGGAAAATAATCTTTTTCATAGATGGCCTTTACTTCAGCAAAATTATGCAAAAACTACTTGGATTTTCAAAATTTGTACTTGACCTTATTTAAAAATTTAATTTTTTGTAGAAAAGAATTTAGTCCAGTCACTTGGTACTAAAAAACGGCAAATAGCGGAAAGTTTTGGTGTAGTTTTGATATTTGGTTTCTATATGTGTTTTGGGTTGTTAAACAAGAATATCTGGTTTGACAACAAACAAATTTTGCCCGGAAACACTTTTTTTGGCAAAAAAATGTGTAAATGTCATGCTTTTTTTCACTTTTTTCAAAATAACTAAAAAAACCATCCATTTTTCATAATGTGTGAATCGTCCTGCATGAAATAAAAGAAGAGAAAAAAATTACCTATATTTAATGTCATTAAGATTTTTTCTTTAATTAAAGATTTAGCTATGAGAGCAATGCAAAATTTGGTGATACAAGCGAAACATGAAAAAATGGGAATTATCCCGATTTTTCTCAACGTAACTTAAAAACAATCAATTTTTTGTAAATATTAAACTGATGTGAAATTAAAGAGCACAAAATTGCTACCCTTAGTGTGTAAAAAGTTTTCTTCTAGAATGAATGGTATAGCTCTTAATGTGCAAAATATGCCTGGATGTTACTGTGAAAATGACACTTTGCTTAACCTCCCTCACTCACTACCCCTATACATAATTTACATCTAGTGAAGTTGTATACAAATAAATAAGGTGCCTTGTGATTCAGTGTACATTTTAATTGGAGAAAGGAAAGTAGGCACCTAATTAAAAACATGAAAGAGAAAATTTATATTTTGGAAGACAATGGACTGCACCTTCACTGACGCATAGGTTTCGAAGGACCTGCTTTTCAGAGACATCTGCTACAAACAAAATAAAGGCATTTGCGGCACTTATATTAATATAAATATTGTTTATTATATTATTTCTAATAATTCATACATTCTGATATGAATATTGTGCTGGGGGGGGGGGGGGGATATGGTTTGTCAGGTTCAATGGCTTATTGTCCTTGTTCCACCTTGTAACCACTTCTTTCCAGGTCATTTTCAGAAATGACCGTCATATTGTCGCAACAGTTTTTGCAGTTGAGATAGGAGTTCGATCATTAATCCCTGCCTTCTTGCAGCCACTTTTTTTTTGCAGTTTTTGGAGTTCTTGCAGGAATCAAATTTCAATAAAACTGATAGAGCAGGTGATACTAACAAGTTATAATCAAAGGTGTAAAGTCATTTATTCTACTTTTCCCTCTCCACTCTTTTGTATTTTTCTAAATCTAGCCAACCTGATAATTAACTCTTAAAATGTCTTGCTGTGCTGCAGATATTGGTAATGCAGCAATGTTTGCTTTGTAACTGGAGGCAGATTTATCAGACATATCTCAACTGCCTGAGTAAAGGCATGTTCTTTGCACTGGAGCCGAATAGTAAAACCAAAAAGTTCACCAATATCAGCAACCATCTCGTTAGTTGCGATGAAGAGTTCAAATAATTTTATAGCCAGCAATATTAGCGTTCTTTGTCAGGCAGAAATTTATTATTCCATGTTTAGTCAAAGCCAAGGTTTTGCAATTACTCATTGCCTGTGAGAAAACAAAGTTATTGGTAATTGATTCAATTTTCTAATAGCAGCAAACGGGAAAATATGGGTCAAGAAACTCTGTCTTCTGTTTTAAAAAGAACACCTTTTGCTAAACACAAAGCTGTGTCCATTACTGGAGTATCTATATCTTCCTTCGCTTGTTTCATTCCCGTTGATAAAAACTTAATCAACATTGCTATTAGTTAATCAACATTGCTATTAGCTGAAATTTTATTATTCGTGTTGGGAAGGAAATTTTCTTTAGACATCGTATGAATCATTGTGTTGTCTAAAACTAAGTGTGCTAATTTTTTAGGCATTTAATTCGCTTAGCACTTCAGGATAGCCACAAAAATATCTTAGTAGATCTGCTTGTGATTGATATTTTGACACATCAACATAATTGTCACAGATACTCTTGTCTCTTGCATCAGATGAAACCCCATCATTGATGACGTATTGAACTTAGATACTGAATTACCGGTAGCGGTAGCTCAGTGCATCAACTGATGTCACTGCAGCGCCTCTAACCGGGAGGTCCTAGGTTCGAGTCCTGACGGCGGCAGGATTTTCGACACTAGCTTTTCAGCTAGGTCGAATTCAGCTGCTGTCTGGAGGAGAATTCTAGCGGCCGGCTGCTCTGATCGGTAGTTTTCCGTGGTTTCTCCGATCAACCCCAGGCGAATGCCGGAGCAGTACCCTACCAAACGGGTCACGGACCGCACGCAATCTGTCCTTCCTCTTTCTTGTCCTATCCTCTCCCCTTACACACACACACTTACACTAACATGCACTACACTACCACATATTTTGGGAGACCGGTCGGGAGCTTAGAGCTTGTCTCGGCTGGGGCGGTGCCCCGCTGGTGGGAGAATCCAGGTTAGGGGGAAGCCCCACTAGCCGACGGTAGGTCGCCACCGGATCTCGCCATCCAGCGGGGGAAGATCACCGCCATCTCCCGAGAAAAAACATGCACTACACTAACGGGACTAATGACCGAAGTAGTTGATGCGCCCGGAAACACGAAAAAATCAATCAATCAATTAGATACTGAATTGCTTGTATGTTATTACTTTGAATGCTTTAGAGTGTTTCAGGTATGTCAACAATAACTTTGTCTGGAAACATGTTTTTAAAGTCAAAAATATGTAAAAACTAGGACTTTTTTGAGTTGTTTGCAATTAACTTAAAAGTCACCCAGTAAAAAACGCTAATGCTATCTGTATGTAGATGTATATAAAAACCAGGGCCTTCGAAACCTACACGTTGCTGAAGGCAAAATCGTCTTCTGAAATATTAATTTTCTCTTTCATGTTATTAAGTAGGTATCTATTTTCCCATTTCCAATTAAAATGTACAGATTCACAAGGCGCTTTATTTATTTGTATACAACTGTTAGTGAGTGAGGGAGGTTAAGCGGAGTGCCATTTTTACAGTAACATCTAGGCATATTTTGTGCACTAACAGCTATACCATTGATCCTAGAAGAAAACTTTTTATACACCATGCTCTTTAATTTCATATCATGTTAATATTTATGAAATATTAATAGTTTTAAAGTTACATCGAGATAAACTGGGATAATTCCCATATTTTCATGTGTTTCGCTTATATCACCAAATTTCACGGTGCTCTCATACCTAAACCGCTAATTGGAGAAAAAAATATTAAGGATATTAAATGTAGGTAATTTTATGTTCTTTTATTTCATATAGGACAATTTATTACGAAAAATGGTTGGCTTTTGAGTTATTTCGAAAAAAACTGAAAAAAGGCGTGATTTTCACACAAGTTTTGCTTAAAAAAGTGTTTCCCGGCTACATTTTTGTTGGCAAATCTGATATTTGTGTTCAGCAACCCAAAACACATATAGGAACCAAATATCAAAACTACAACAAAACTTTCTCTTATTTTCTACCATTTGACTGGACTACTTCATTGACCCATGACTACCACTGACTGGACAATGAAGCTTCAAAAGCACATACTTTCTTGCATTATATCTAAATTTTACAATTTTTGAAAATTTAGAAAGTTCAAGCAAAAAAAATGAGACCTCCACCATTTTTAAAACATTCTTTACTGTAACTAAATAAAAAATTTGAAGCAGTTATTGAGAAAATGGTTTTTATAAATTACATTACTGTTAAGCAGAAATTATGTAAAAAAAAAAACAAACACTTGTTTATTCAAAAGATTGTACACAATCTTTTCAAAGGATCTGTCTTTTTCGAAAAGATTTCATTTAAGACAAGAATCTTGTCAAGAACAAGTTGCTCTATCACGAAAAGGATCAAATCATTCTAAATTTTCTCATAAATATTTAAGTAAAAAGTTCCACAACCTACTTGTACCATCTGCAATACTTTTCTATAAATAAAGCACATCCTTCTGGAATGCCCCCGTCCACAATGAAGAGAAAAAAAGTGCCTAAGAAATGAAGATCTCAATGCAATTTTATCATCGACATGTTACCAAGAAAAAGTGATACAATTTTGTAAAAATATTGGTATTTTAAGAGAGTTGTAACTGCATTTTATTAATGTGTTCAGATGAGAGGCGTAGAATATTGGAATTTTTATAATTTCATACAAATATCTATTGGGTTGACATATGTTATTGTGAATATTTGTTTACTAATTATGTTCCTTCTTTTTATATTTATATAGTTCTTTGATTCAGAGTTACTTGCACATACTTTTTGTCTTTTATTTCTAATTTTTATACATTAATGGACAAATTATTCGTATAGTGTGATAAATAAATAAATATATTAGTTGCTCATGACCTGTGTAGTTTAGGTGACTTGCAAAAAAACACTTCATTATTGTACTTTTGCAATGTTACCTTGTAGCAATTTTTGAAATTTCAGAGAGTACACCAAAAATGGGATCAACACCACTTTTTATACCATTCTTTAATACATAGAAGGAAAAAAATTAAAGAAAAAATTGGAGCTGTTTTTGAGGAGAAGATTTTTTAAAACTTGGGATATATTTCATGCACAATTATGCAAAAACTACTTATATTTTCGAAAAATTGTAGATGACCTTATTTTTAGATATGTCTTTCAACAACAGATTTTATTAAGGAAAAAATCTCTATCTTCAATATTGTAGTTGTACAAGTGGCTGAAAAATATTTTGAACTTTTTCATTTATCAAAAAATCAGGGATTTCAATGAAAATGTCACCTGAACTATCGTAAATGCTATTCTAGGACAAAGTTTAATCACAAAAATTTTTGAAGCCATTTTTGAGAAAATTTTGAAAATGGTTTTGAGACATCATGTAAAGTACCATGTTGCGTGGCTGCAGACAGTTGGCATCCGCGTTAGCATGTTGCGTAGCTCTGCCTCGGAAAGTGTGTCTCAGCAGTATAGGCCTATATAACAGCTTGACCTCCGCTTAGCGGGGGGACGAATGCTACTCATGAGCTCATCGCCCATGTGCATGGACCTTCCACGCCTCCATTGGTTCAGATTGGCCCAAACTGGCCCTGCCGACATCCCTTCACCCCTCCGTTAGTTCAGATCGGCCCTAACTGGCCCTGCCGACACTCCTCCACCTCGCTAGTTCAGATCGACCTTCTGGGGTCCTGCAAGCAGCTTCCCGCCCTCTTCCCTGACTGCTGTGCATTTCGTGTGTCACTAACTCGTCTGATGACTGCTGCAAAGTGTCTTTTCCGGAGAACAGTCCTTGGCGAGGCTGGTGCCAGTCAGGCGTATGTAAGTATACCAGCCCAATAAACTGCTGTTTGCCATGACTGGGGTCATCCCTGTTCTCATCCCTCTCATCTGCCTTTGGCCATTAAGAGAATAGGGAACGCCCAGAGGTCACCTTCTACCCTTATCGTCCTTCCACTTTCCCGCACGTGGTGCCAGATCCATCCATCCATCCATCCATCCACCCCCCACCACAATCCCTAAAACGGACGGGCAGGACAGACAAGATGGACAAACCGGCAGACAGACTGACAGACCGATAGATAGGCACAGACAGACAAACAAGCAGACAAGACAGACTGACGGACAGAGGGGGACACAGACAGACAGATGGATGGACAGACAGACTGACACATGGATGGAGGGGGAAACAGATGGATGGAGAATTTCTGAGAATTGACAGACATTATTAGACTGGCAATGGATTTCACAGATTAAAAGATTATGGGAAAGGTATTGAAAATCACAAGGGTACACAATATCCTCAAACAAAACTACATGAAATAATATAGCCTGAGGTCCCAATTCTCCCACATGACTCCTCCTGAGTTAAAAGTTCAATTATTGGAATAAGACTGAATCAACATAAATTTTAATTAGTATTATATTTATTGCAGCCATGAAGATGGTCCAAAACAGAGCCAAAACATTGGCAGTAAGGATATAAAAATTTTTTTTTCTGGCCTCAACTCAAGAATACTGTATTAGCTACAGCAAAACCCTGATATGAGACCCCGTTATAAGACAATCCCGCACATAGGAGACAAAATTCACGGTCCCGAGGTCAGTTGTATATAAACAATGTATTTATTTCCCACATATAAGAGACCCCGTTATAAGAGATTCCCGTCTATTGTAGACAAGATTTTATGCCCCGCAATGCGTTCCTTTCTGCTTGTAAGAGACAAAGCGTGAAAGTTTCCTCCAGGTGACTCAGGAATTTCGTCAGCTTGGTAAGGGTTGGGGCACGTGCTTTAAATAGACTGGAGTAGGATTTTGCACACCAGCGTCACCTGGAGGGGGGATAAGGGGGCTGCAAATTTCTCTTGAGGAAAGCTCATTCTGTAAGCTTCGTGTCTCTGGGCAACAAGGAAGACGCTGCAGTGCGTACATTTCTATTATTTTTGGTGCAGTGGAGCTATTTTCTGCCACGTGCACAATTTCGAGTGTAGATAGTGCAGCTATTAGTGTGTAATACTGCATTAGTACGTGTATACATTATTACATACGCACATTAGTGCTACACGAGTGAATTAATGCGTTTTTTGTTTTTGTTTTGTTTTTGCCTTCAACGAAGTTGGCAAAAAGTTTGTCCAAGTTATGGCATCGAAACGGAAGGTTTTATCGCTAACCGAGAAGTTGGACATTATCAATGAAGTTGATAAATGTAAAGGGCAATCTCTGAGAGCTGTGGCAGAAAGATTGAAAATTCCAGTTTCGTCCCTTGGAAAGATAATGCAAAAGAGAGAAGAAATCCTCAATGCCGCCGGGAAGATGGGTTCGGCGAAAAAAATTCGTTTGTCTCCCTTCAACGAATTGGAGAGGATCTGTTGGAGTGGTTCCAACAGTGCAGAGCTGTAGGTGCCCCCTACAGCATGGGAACATTTTGCGGGAGAAGGCGCATAAAATTGCTCTGCGCTAGAACATTGAAGATTTTTCGGCGTCGAATGGGTGGATTGATAGGTTTAAGAAGAGGCATGATATTGTGTATAGAAACATTTGTGAGGAAAGCAACAGTGTGAGTGCGGAAAAAATGGACGAGTGGAAGGACAATTTACCTTCCCTCATTAAAGATTATGAACTGAAAGATATTTTTAATGCGGACGAAACGGGTCTTACAGGGGTTACATTTGAAGAGTACGTTTTTTTTTGTTTTTTTTTTCTTCTTTCTTTCTTTCTTTTTTTCCTAGGACTTTTATCCAGCCGACAGCCGGTTGCCCTTTACGTCCCGAAGGGATGCATATTCGACCATACACTAGACAAACACTTGCGGGCTCCTCTGATCTGGGGTCAGCAGAACGCGAGACCCTCCGCGACAACGCACACAAAGTCAAAGGACAAACAGCCATGCCCAAGGCGGGACTCGAACCCACGACCCTTCGGACCGAAGCGCTGAGTCTGTACTCGCTCTTAGCCACCTCGGCCATCCAGGTCGGCTGAAGAGTACGTTACTGCAGATAAAGAAGTGGCAACTGCTGGCATTTCATGCATTTCACACCTTTGTGACAACCAGAGTGATGGTGATTATGTGGAAGACTATCACGAGAGTCCACCACTACCATCACATAGTGAAGCCGTTATGATGATGGAGTCAGTGAGAAACTATTTGTTAAACAAAGGTGCTTCAGAGTCAACATTGACTGCAATTCATTTTGCTGAAAGGGAGTTATTAGCAATGAGACCTCATAGGAAGCAGATGGATATAACTTCCTATTTTTAAAAAAAATAAGTTTTAGATTACTGAGCATTTGTAAATAGCTGTACACAATTGTAAATATTAGTATTAGTTGTAAATATTGTACATACTTTTGCCTCCCAAAATCCAACCCAACGTCCTCACAGTGGGAGGTGGGCAACAGAAAATTGAGTTATTTTAAATAGAAAGAATAATAACATCAGGTATTATCTCTTCTATCGTACAACAAGATTTTGTTGTACATTGAAACTCAAAAGATCTGGCTAAATGGGCTCTGGTTTCAAGTTATTAATGTTTCCTCAAGTTTAAAATAACATACAAATCTTACTAATCCATAAAAAATATGGTAACATTTCATTAAAAGTGTCAAAAACCCATTTCCCACTTATAAGGGTTCCCGCTTATAAGAGACAAAATTCCATTCCCTCAGGTGTCTCTTATAAAGGGGTTTTGCTGTAATTAAATATTATTTCTCAATATTAGTTAAAGGTAAAAATATCTGCTCTTCAATTTTAAAATAACTACAATGAACCAGGATTAAAAACTATGTGGCTGAGGGAAACAACATGTAATGAATGTGATGGACAAAATGAGTAAAAAGAAGCACTAAATGTTAAATGTAGTTTGTATATTATTGAACTGATACTTGCAAATTGTAGAACCAAAAATATTTTCATATACTAAAATTCTTCTTTTACAATACTATAATTCTGATGCTATATTTGATTAAATATACAATTAAATAACAGTAATATAAAGAAATATTCTCTTACTGCAACTGCATAGGAATATTAAGGCTGTGCAAAAAATTTCCTCCAAACACCAAAGAATCTATAGGTGTGAGAACAGCATGGATCCAACCAGTAGGTATCATCATGGTCTGCCCTTTCTGCATTACACATTTGTAACACTCGTCAACCTGTAAAAAAAAAAAAATATATATATATATATATACATATATTTATTACTAACAAAATACTCGGTGTTGCCCAAGCTTTCTGTATAATCAATCCTTGCGAATGAGGGAAAAGGTCAATTTATATAAACCACAGTGTTTAAGATTATTATTTTTCACGTAATTGGTTCAAATTTTTAAAAAAATACTAAAATTTTCTTTCATTTTATTTTACAACACATTGCTATTAGATGAAATTTTTGTGCACTGCTATTGGCCTCTAGCAAATAAATAAGGTACTAGTTTTTCTGCAGCATTACTGGGCTCTGGCGGAATATATTAGGAACCACGTGCTCGAAGTGAAAGGTGAAAAATGGTCATGGTGCATCTACAAACATATTATTTATATTATTTATTCTCCGCATTTGGGTTTTGTTCATCTTTACCAAACTTTGCTAGGACACTGCGACAATCCTGAAGAAGAGCTTGTAAAAATTTCATTTCTATTCATATGCTACTTTTTGTGGTATTGATGTCAGTTACATGTTGTTTAATTCACATTTATTAGTATAGAAGATTTCTTTTGACAACAGTTTGAGTTCAATGAATGGTGGTAAATTAATCATCTCTTGTAGTAAGTTGCATAAAATTATTTTAGGAAAGTACTTAAAAATGTACTTTAGGGACATACTAACTGATAAAAACTACACAGAACTGCACCTCTGAAGATAATTTGGAATCATACAATGAATATTTGGGAGCAGCATTAAAAAATCAAATATTAAATATTTTTGTTGCTATTATCTTCAGCAGGTGGAGTCTGCTGCTCCGAAGCAAGTTTACAACTCAGTTAAGGTCCCTAGTTTCTATCACTGACATGTCCACAAGCAAGCTTGTAACAAGTAGTTTGCCAATACCTTCTCTGTGGGCACTAGTGCACCTTTATCCCTTTAGGTTGAGACAGAGGAGAGAGACAGAGGGACAAAGAGTAAGAGACAGTGAGAGTGAGCGAGAGAGAGAAGGTGAGAGAGTGAAAGAGGGCAAGAGTGTGAAAGGGCGAGAGAGTGAAAGAGGGTGAGCGTGAAAGAGGGTGAGCGTGAAAGAGGGTGAGAGTGAAAGAGGGTGAGAGTGAAAGAGGGTGAGAGTGAAAGAGGGTGAGAGTGAAAGAGGGTGAGAGTGAAAGAGGGTGAGAGTGAAAGAGGGTGAGAGTGAAAGAGGGTGAGAGTGAAAGGTGAGAGTGAAAGAAGGTGAGAGTGAAAGAGGGTGAGAATGAAAGAGATGGAGTGAGAAAGAAGAGAGTGAGAGAGAGAGAGAGGTAGGCCATTGACCGTAAAATTTCACATTCAAAATTACCTTCCTATTGAATTGATCATATTTCCCTACAATGGATACTTTGATACCTTAAACAACGATCTCTGAGTAAAGATTTTGTACTAGCATGAAAGAACAATTGGGCATAGGGTCCTGCAGGGTTGAATCTTCCCTGCCCTCGATAAAAGATATGTTAACCTCCCTTTAACCAATATGCCCTGTCCATTGGGAATGGAAGAACTCTTTGCTGATAATACAAATACTTGAGAGTCCTTCTATTTGGTCACTTCTACACAGGGCATCTGACATTGTTCACAAAACACAGTAAGTGGAGTATTGCATATAGCTAAATCAATTGACTACAAGTTGAAGGCGACAGAGAAAACAGTTGGGTTTGTTTGAATTAAGGGGAGTGAGGTTAATGGTATTGTTGACAGATTCTAAAATACTGTCTCAATGCCAGATAATACCCGTGCAACATTTCTTGACCAATGGCTTGGAGAAATGCGGACAGAGTGGTGGTATTAGTTACAAAATCGCCCCCTATAAATTTTGAAATAATGCCAACCTCAAGAAAATCGAAGTCAAACCTACACTTCAATGTTATGCCAATGTTCATGAATCCTGTGTTATTATAATGAATTTCTTATTATCAACTGTGTCAGTCTAAATATTAACAAATAAGACACACTTTTTTAAAATTGAAATACCATAAAACAACTGTTAACTCAAAGATCTGTGGAAAGTTGGAAATATGTTGAGATGCTATAAGTTTTAACTCAGTGTTTCTGGAGAAATTAAACTTGGCACTTATGGTCTTTCTTCTCCAAATTGTCAAAATACTTGCTCCAGTGTAAGCAGAAGTCCAATACAAAGCAATACTTAGAGGATACATCAGAATCTTGTTCCCTTATTCCAACTTGCACGCTTTGCAACTTTCTCAATCATTTTGCTTTCGCTGTTGTTATAAGTGTTTCTTTCTTTCTTTCTTTCTTTCTCTTTCTTTCTTTCTTCCTTTCGAGTTTGAGGTACCCTCTCTGAAGCATCTGGACCTGCCTCAGCCTTTTATTTTAGATATTCTAGAGAAAAAACACAAACAGGAGTTCCTCAACAGTAAATAGCTTATTTTGCATAATTAAAGATGATGTGTTTGGAATGTTGTCATCAGTGTTCACTACAAGCTGTTATCTTCACCTGCTTATTTTATCAGGGAGGGGGAAGGTAGGCCATTGATCAAGAAAAGTTGTGCAGGTAGGATGGGAGGAGCCCCATAAAGGAATAGGGGCATTCACATCCCCAATAAGCAGGCAGGGTGAGTAGTTCGTTTATCAACCCCATTAAGTCACCTTTCAATTTGTCCATGAGGGAGACCTGCACACAGTTTGAGAAACACTCTGAACTGTAACCTCTGTAGTAGCAATGTGTGGATCAAAGGGGCAACACTATCAAGGGTATGGAGATCATAGTTAACATCAACTCAAAACACAGTAAAACTGAAAAATTGTGAGATGGAAGGTATATTTCCTGAAGCAGACTATTAGAGGAAAATAGTGAGAGAGTGGTTTTTAGCTGGAGACTAATTTTAGGTCATCTCAGGAACAAAAACAAATAAAATTCCAAGAGAGGAGAGCCATTAGGAGTATACTATTTTATTGTTTTTTTCTTTTTTTTTTGTTTCTGATGCTATTGTCTGAAGGAGGAATCAACTCTAATGGAGATTCCCTCTGTAGCAGATTTTTTTGGGCACTACTAGAGAGGCTGTGTGCTCATTCAGTGATGATAGGAAGTTAAACCAAGTGGTCATTGCTGACGCAAAGCACTTTCTAGGAGAAGGATCTGGGAGGGAAGAAAGCCTACCATCGATGACTTTCCTTGGAATCTGGCAGGAATTTGAAGTAGCCTTCAATGACAGATTCATTTTATTCATGAGGGTCTTACTTTTGCTACACCTGTTGAACCTCTAGTATTTGAAACATTTCAGAAGGTTGTAGACATACTGGCATACTCTAAGATTGTAACATTCATAAGAAATCCTTTCCGGTAGGAATGGATGGTCAAAAGTGAAAGGTCACCTCCCCATCCTGCTGCTTCTTGATCCTACAGACATCTATCATATTGTGTTTGGAAAAAGGGTTTAAGATCTTACTCTGATTTGAAGGAGATATCTACCTGATTCCCCTAGTCAAGATTGAGGGAAGGATGAGATATCACTTTCACCTGGCAACCAGCAATCTGCTTTGTATTCTCGTAATTTGCATGTGTGTAATGGTGCGTGCTTCAAAGAGGATGTTGGCACATAGACGGCCAAAATTAATTCAAATTTGGCACCATACTTGGAATTCATTAATTTATAGCAATTCTTTGGCGCTAATTAAAAGCAATGTGTATACATTTCAAATGTTCTGCAATGGACTAATAATATTTTTTTCTGTAAAAACCACAGGCGAGCTTCCAGAGAAAAAGGCAATACATTTTTTGTATGAAACTCTTCAGAACAGCTGAACTGCTTTGAAATTTTGAACTACTTTCTAAGAATGGCGTCAGAGCGCACCACAGGACGGACACCAAGAAATGAGCAGAGAGATAATTTCATATTGTTGCAATTTCAAGAAATCCTCACCTCCTTCTACTTGTGACGCGATGCGATCACATTGTTTGAAGATCGAGAAGCTGGGTGGATGCGCACCTCCCTCATGTGAAGAGTGAAGGAATTGAAAGTTAGAATTTTACATTGGTAGTGGTCTAGTCACAGTAGCCCAGACTCCGTGAACAGAGTTTTGGCACGGAGCCTCTGCCTAACAATGTATCACACCCGAATTACAATAGAAAACGATTTTCTTTTTGCCCAAGCAAGGTAATACTGACAATTTCTTCAATACTCAATAATTCTTAAGCTGAGATAAACTAATATTTCTTAAATAATTGGCTTTCAGAATTTCCCCTTCTGTCAAGGGAGTTAAAAAGCAGGAGTTGTGATGAAATTAATGTTGGGGATGTGATGCATGGGGCAGTGAGAAGTCTCCGTACCAAGAACACATAATGAAAACATCCATGCCTTTCATGGGATTTCAACTCACAGCCTTAGCTGTAATATACACTTGGGTGCAATTGCTCCTAGTCCATGTCCCCTGCTTCCCATATAGACACTTAAATTGCCGCTTTTCCCGATAGTGAACAACCTTTGCTACAGACCCCATATTTTAGTTTTGCTTAAAATAAATTAATTTTATCAGGCATACTGAATTATAGAACTGTTTATTTGAAAAAAAAACAAAAAAAACATCTGCAACAACTATTAAGTTTTTCTCATTTTTGCCATCCCTCCAAAATGGAATTATTAACTAAGATGTCACTTTAATGTCTTAGAAATTACTTAAATCACATACAAAATGAAATTCAGATGTACCTCACCTGAATGTTTTTAAAACTATATTACAATTCAAATTTCATTATTTATATAGTTAACACATAATCACAAAAATACATAAAACTCGTTAAGAATAACAATTAGTATTAAATACTATTAAAGTGAATTACCTGATCACCAAAAAATGTTTCACTTCGTGAACTGGATGTCATCCATCGTTGATACAAGGACAAATTTGCTGGTGTTGGTTTAATGAGATAAAAAATCTTCTCTCCCTAAACGACAAAATGAAATTAAATAGCAATACACTTTATAGGTACATACTAGAATGATAGTTAAACAATGACAGTTAAAATTTTATAACCCACCCAGCGATTAGTTCAGAATGTAAAAAAATAAGCAACATTTAGCTGATTTGAATTAAAACCTAAACCACAGAGGTGTTGAAATTTTAAAAAAATTTACCATAGGGTAACTTGCTTTTTGAGACTTTTGGCTCTAATAGTCTTATTTTCCAATATTTTGATGAAAATATGTATCCTATAGTTTTGGAAATTACTGAACACAAAAAGAATGCCAAAAATATTTGTACTGAACTAAATTTACAGAACTTGAATTATAACGGTCTTTTTTAAATATTGTAAAAATTGAAAATTACCATATATATTTGAATAATCCCTGCATATTTTTTCAAAAATTGGAAGCTGAAAACTGGGGTGAGGATATTATTCACACCAAGGTTCATGCCACGAACTTGACATGGTTGCACATGGTCACACGGTGATGTAGGTGGGCTGCTACACACATTCGGCATTCACCAAGCAGCAAGCTACTGCTTGCCCAATCACGAGCAGCTGACATGCTCAGCAAATGTTTGCTTGTTTGCTTGCTTGCTTGCTTGCTTGCTTGCTTGCTTGCTAGCTTGCTAGCTGTGTTCAAACAACCGACAAGCGGTGGGAAGGGTGAACACTGAATGTTCGTTACTTGGCAAATAGCAAGCAGCTCATTCACACTACTCGAGATTTGGCCAATGATCTCTCACTACTCACTGTATACCAAATGTGTGGAGCCTTAATCATGGCTTCTGCATGTTTGTGCAAGAGATCTTTCACCACAAAAGAAAAATTATGCATGAGAGAAGAAAAACAAATTGGTAACCACGCAGCAGGAAGGAAATATAATGTGGATGAAAGTTGCATTCGTGATTGGTATAAGAACAAAACGTGACTCGAGTTATTTTTCTTTTATTGCAGGTGTGGGATTGTGTTTCAACATTAACAATGTAATAAATTAATGGAAGTTTTTCGCAATAAAAGTGAAAACAAGGTTTTGAGATTCCTTTCTGTAAAATAAGGTTGTGGGTATTGTTCAAGTATATACGGTATTATGACATGAGGTATTATATTGAAAGGCAAAGGTCAGATATTAGATTAAATCAGTGGTTCCAAACAGGGTTGTTATTGATTCTGAAGGTTGAAATTTTGAAGGGGGTCAATGATGACCAAGGGGGCGATTGGGGGTCTATTGGTAAACATAAACTGGCGATTGATAGATCCCAAATAATACAAATGATATTTGATCGAGATCTCAAATAATACAAATGAAACTAATTAATTTGATATTAATTCTTTTCAGATATAAAATAACCCAAAAAATAATAAAAATTACAAATTTGCTCCTCGTTTCATATACGTTGTTCATCCTAAGGATCAGTGGCATACCTGGCTGGGCTGGTGCACTACACCGGTCTCTCAAAGTAGGGGGATAATAATACTTTTTTTAACACCTTTAATAACAACTCCCACGGTCGGGTATCAGCAAAGAATAAGATAAATCCTGCCCATGCTTATTTTCTCCATTGCATCAGCCATATTCTTATACAAATTAGATTTAAAACTCTTGATTTCCTGTTTATGGCAGATAGGGACCCCAATTCAACTTTCTGCATAGAGGCATCTGAGAACCTACCTACTCAACTGGTTAGGATGTTTAGAAATATTAACAAATTATTACTATTCACAACCATACTCTATCACAGAACAAAATACTCCTAGTAATATGCACGGGAGATATGTTATGAACAGCTAAGAATTGTTCAACATTTTGTAACTATTGCCCAATAATGAAAATTAGAAACTCATCTTCGAAACAAAACAACACAAAAAAATCTTTGATAAATGAAAATTCAGATATTTACCAAAATATTGGTGTATGATTCTATTATCTTTAATATATTTATATACAATTTTTTGTATTCTGATTATTTATGATGTGTTTATAGACAATAAGATAAGGGGGCTGATGAAACAAACCATTCTTTTGAAAGGGGTCAATGAAAAAAATTGTTTGAATCCCTGGTTTAAACAATGGCCTCACTCCTATCCCAAAGCAAGAAATAAAAGACTGTAGAAGAGAACTGTTGAGCAGACAAAAGACAGACCCAAATCTTATAGTTATATATAAGAATGGATCTACATCAAATTTTTTTCAAGAGTAAGTAATATGTCAAAAAGCAGCAGCAAGTGTAGAGGCAATAAATCCTAAATTCATGTACACAAACATCTAATTGTTGTGAATAAATTCAAATTCAAATTATTATCATTATTATTATTTCCCTGAATGGAGGTATCAATTAATATATTTCTAAAAAAAACACAACTGTGGATGGTTACCTTTAAAATATGATACCATACTGAGGATCCACCAAAATCAACATGGAAGTCTGTATATGAATCCTTAACTCCCATGAGGCAATACTTTTGTACCTCAGGTTTTTGAAATGCTGCTGTTTCTGGCAATTCTTCAGGCCAGACATAATTTACCCAGTCCAATTTCCGGGCAATATAAGGAGCTTCCACAATTGTTGCTAATCTGGACAATGAAAAATACAAGTCATTAACAAATAATGTTATAAAATACAAAATATATTTTTTACCTTTTTATAGTCTGTGCACTAGAAAAGTAAATGCATATAAAAATTGGCCATGTTTTAGTTAAGCAAAGAAATATTCTAAAAACAAATTTATTTTTACTGGTAAAAATTTGATAAATACAGCGAGTAAAACTTTCCTTTGACCACAAAATCAATTGCACCCTCGTATTACACTCACTGCCCAGCATATACGATTTTTAAGGTGGGTTACTTTTCTTGTACATTGATGATACGCTCTCTTGAACACCACAAATACGTTAATTTTGAAACTGATTTGTAGTTATTAAAATTTCATTTAGAATTTATAGACCCAGATTTTCAGATATAACTAAAAATTGGATAAAAATATTAAACCAGACAGACATTACAAAAAGAAAAGAGTATTTTTTATAACAACAGATTATCACATATTTAAATAATCTCTATTATGATTTATTATTATTAATTACGAATGCAGGCATTTCTTATTTAAGCTTGATTTAAGTGCTGTACTCTGATAACTCCCTAAGTAAGTACTCTGATACAAGTACATATAACAGGGAATTTGGAATATGTCATAAGGTACACATATCTCCCAATTAAACATAAAAATTGACCAATCCCTCAAGTACGAGATTCAAATCCAAATTAATCTGACAGTTACTAAAATCACCCATTGCTGTCTGTGCTTCTCAAAGATTTCTATACTGCTATAACTTTACAATACATAATATTACACTATGTGATCAAAAGTATCCGGACACCTGGCTGAAACAGACATACAAGTTTGTGGTGCCCTCCATTGGTAATGCTCGAAATCAAGATGTTGGCCCACCCTTACCCTTGATGACAGTGTTCACTCTCGCAGGCATACTTTCAATCAGGTGCTGGAAGGTTTCTTGGGGAATGGCAGCCCATTCTTCACAGAGTGCTGCACTGAGGAGAGGTATCGAAGTCGGTCGGTGAGGCCTGTCACAAAGTCGGCGTTCAAAGACATCCCAAAAGTGTTCTATTGGACTCAAGAGGGGACTTTGTGCAGGCCAATCCATTACAAGGATGTTATTGTCATGGAACCACTCCACCACAGCCCGTGCAGTATGAACAAGCGCTTGATCACGTTGAAAGATGCAATCGCCATCCCTGAAGTGCTCTTCAGTGGGATGCAAGAGTGTGCTTTCAATATCAATGTAAGCTTTCAATATCAATATCAATGTAATATCAATGTATCTGTGATTGTGCCATGCACAACAACAAGGGGTCCAAGTCCCTCCAGGAGAAACATGCCCACACCATGACACCACCACCTCCGAATTTCACTGTTGGCACTACACACGCTGGCAGATGATGTTCACCGGGCATTCACCATACCCACACCCGGCCATTGGATCACCACATTGTGTACCGTCATTTGTCACTCCACACCATGTGTTGCCACTGTTCAATCGTGTAATGTTGATGCTCTCTACACCAAGCAAGGCGGTGTTAGGCATTTTTGTGTGTGATGTGTGGCTTTTACGCAGCCGCTCGACCATGGAATCCATGGTTTCTCACCTCATGCCTAACTGTCATATTACTTGGAGTGGATCCTGATGTAGTTTGAAATTCCTGTCTGATGGTCTGGATAGATATCTGCCTATTTCTCTTAACGACCCTCTTCAAATGTTGGCGGTTTCTGTCAGTTAACAGATGAGGTTGGCCTGTACACTTTTGTGCTGTACATGACCCTTCACATTTCCACTTCACTATTACATCAAAAACAGTGGACATACAGATGTTTAGGAGTGTGGAAATCTTGCCTAGAGACTACTGACACAAGTGACACCCAATCACCTGACCATATGCAAAGTCCGTGAGTTCTACGGAGCGTCCCTTTCTGCTGTTGCATGATGTATAATTACTACTGAGGTCACAGAGAATGCGAACCTGATGGTAGGTGGCAGCACAATGCACCCAAGATGAAAAACGTAGGTTTTTGTGGGGTGTCTGGATACTTTTCATCACATAGTGTATATACCGTATTTACCCGATTATAAATTGACCTTTCCCCCTTTTTTTATTGAAAATAATTGACCATCGGCTTAGAATCCGTATCGTAATGCTGCTATAACAGCTGACACCAGACATCTGTAAAGATATCTATTTTCCAGCAGCCACGCAGCTGACATGGTAGAAAGTACGGATAAAACCGGCATGAAGCCACCACATTAATTTGAAATATATAATTGTCTGATTAAAATTTCTGAGTGAGACTTTGAGTAAAGCAGTGTTGCCTTACTCGTGACACACATATGGTTCTGGCCACCAAGCCCGGGGCAAACCCCAGCAGTCATTCTTTTTCAGTGATCTCAGGTAGTGACGTCATCAAAAATTGCTTGCGATTGGATAACGGACCCCCCTCTCCTTCCTAACTCGAGCTGTCAACCAATGAGATGTTTATCTCTAGAATAGTTCTGTGCCTGTCTGTAATTAGCAGAGTAGTGAATGTGTTATTGAGGTTAGTGAGAAGAAACTATTATAATGAAGCATTTTCATTATACTGCCAAGTTCAAAAGAAAAGTCATCCTGTTTGCTGAGAAGGCATCAAATCTTTCTGCACAATGGCATTATGGAGTTGATGAAAGTAAAATTAGACAGTGGAGAAAACAGAAAGATGAATTGTGTGCGTGTTCCAGCAGAAGGGAAACATTTGGCGGGCCAAAACATTTGGTAAGCACTATGCAGTGGAAATTGTTTTGAATGATTTTTTGTGAGAGAGCAGCATAAGAAATGTTTACCTGTGAACGTTGAAATGATTCAACTTAAGGCTCATGAAATTGCTCGAGCAGAAAATCGCCAGTTTCAAAGCTAGTCAACACTGGGTGCAACTCTTTATGAAGCGTTGGGGGTTTTCACTCTGACTGCATACATGAACTGCACAGAATTAGTTTGCTACAGGATTGTGCATAAAAATTATGAAAAGAAATTGATAGAGTTTCAGCACTTCATAATAAAACAGCACACTGAAAAGAACTATCTTCTAAGTCAGATAGGAAATGCAGACCAAACTCCGGCGTATTTTGACATGCCAGCAAATTTATACAATGGAAGAAAAGGGGAAGAAAGATGTAACATTCCTGACAACAGGAAATGAAAAACAGCATGTCTGTGATGCTTGCATGTCCTGCTGATGGACATAAACTACCTCCGCTTGTTGTGTTCAAACGCAAGACACTCCCAAAATCAGATTCATTTCCTAAGAACGTTATTGTATGTGTAAATGAAAAAGGGTGGTTTACCGAGGACATTATGTTACAATGAGTTCTAGTTGGTGTGGCATCATCACCCTGGCGCTTTGTTGAGGTTACGTAGCCTCCTGGTTTTGGACTCTTATGCGGCCCACACTACCAAGGTGGTATAGGAGGAGTTGAAAGATCAGGGAACTGACATGGCAATTATTCCAGGGGGACTAATGTCAATACTTCAACCCCTGAATGTGTGCATCAAGAAATCATTCAAGGACAGGTTGAAGATAAAATACTCAGACTGGCTTTCCAAAGAAGATAGAATGCTCACACCCACAGGACACATGACGGGCTAGTCTATCGCAAGTGTGCGCTTGGATAGATGATGCCTGGAAGAGTATTCCTAGAGAAATTGTCACAAGGGCTTTTAAAAAGTGTTCAATCTCAAATGCTCTTGACGGCAGCGAAGATGACGTCCTTTTCATGGACAAAAGTGACAAAGAGTCAAGTGAGGAATCTGAGTTGTCCGATGACAGCGTCAACGATCTCTAAAACGTATAAAAGTCAGTGGTCTGAGTGTGTTAAGCATTAAATGTATTTCTTACATTTAAATAAATAAATTTCCTCTTTTTTCATTATTTCGTTCATTATTTCTTGGGGTCGGCTTACAATCAGTGTCTTGTAATCGAGTAAATACTGTACATTACAAGTTTATGAAGCTGGCCTAGGTAGTCAAGCATCTACTGATTTACTGTTCCAGTTCACAGTGATGTGGGTTCAAATTCTACTCTAAAAATAAAAGTGTGTTTATTGTCATTTGTGTCTTATCTGGAATGGGTCTTTTTATTGTGTTGACCTCATAACCGAGTTTACATGTATGTATTCAGTATGTATGTATGCTGAGGAACATTTCTTCAGGAACATTGGGCAACTGGTGTGGGCTAGGAAATGCTAGATAATACAAAAAATCATGAACAAATTAACAAGGACACAAAACATAAATTGAAATATGTACAAACCTTGTATTTGTAAACTCCAAACTTATTACATTCAAAATTTTAAGTCTTTGAGGATTCAAATAGTAATCTACAAAATCTTGCAATTTCATTCTGACATCTGCCTGCCTGGTCACATCTATAACATCTACTTCACGATCAGGTCCTGAAACATTAATGAAATATTTTTAAACACTCTTGAACAATACCATTTTTATATAATTCACCAAAAAAATTATATTTATTTACACAGCATGTAATCTGCTTAACTTATTAAAGTTTTATTTTCTAACCTTCATTGAGGATGAACACTGGAAACACACAATAGAAAAATAATGAAATAAATTCTGTTTATTTCAAAGTTGTTTAAATTCTGAATTTACTGAAATTTTATTTGAAACTTATTTAACCATATTTACCACAATACAGGACAAGCTTTTTTCCTAAATATCTCAATTGAAAAATACAAGTTTGTCTTATACATGCAGATTAAGCCTATTTAATGCCAGTTATAATTTGATTTTACACAGTGTACAAACAAATTATAACTGACACCACATCAAAAAAACTCAAATTACAACTGAATACTACATAAAAAAATTGAATGCTGATGTATCAATAGGTTACTAAGATGATAAATATCATGCCTCTTTATAATAAGTTTATCTAATTTATAATAGGTCACTTTCTAGATCTTTTCTTCTGAATATTCTCAAGAAGATTTAGGAAGAAAATTTTGTGCCGATGCAATAACTACCATTTGGTTCTTTAAATTATCTGTACTGCAGGAGTCAAAAAAATGATTGATTAGTTCCGAGAGAATCAACTACTAAGGTCATCAGTCATGGGAATGTAGTGCATCGCGAGAGGGAAATGTAGTGCATCGCATTTTTATCGCGGGAGGTGGCGGTCTTCCCCCATTGGATGGCAAGATCCAGTGCTGACCTACCTGGCGGCTTGCAGGGTTTTCCCCTCACTCCCAGCCAGGGATTTCCCACTGGTGGGACACCACCCCAGCAGGGACAACCTCTAAGCTCCTGACTGGTTTCCCGGCATGTGTGGTAATGTAGTGTGTGTAAGTGTAAGTGTGTGTAAGTATGGGGGTCAGGATAGGACAAGAAAGAGGAAGGAAAAATTGTGTATGATCTGTGGCCTGTTTGTTAGGGTACTGCTCTGGCATTTGCCTGTTGATTGGAGAAACAATAGAAAACTACCGATTAGAGCAGCTGGCCTCTAGAATTCTCCTCCAGAGAGCACCTGAATTCGACCATGCTATGTAATGTCAAAAATCCTCCCACCACTGGAACACAAACCCTAGGGCCTTCTGAGAGAGAAAAAACATGTTATTTCTTTCCCAAATCTGAGCAAAACTTTCCTTCTGATGGGTCTTATTAGTAATCTCAAAATTGTCAACTACTGTCCACAATTTGCTTTCAAAGAGAATATCAAAAATTTGCTTTACTTCCATATAATCTTACTAGTATTTTATTGCAACATTTTACAAGATATGCTTTCCTTTGGAATCAGATGATGTTAGATGACAATTCCTTTCAGACCTTCCTGACATACAGCACATTCTCCAAACTTTAAATTTTCAGAGAACTGTAGCCAAAGACCTGTTTTATCTCTACAATGACTGCAGAAAGGAGTATCCTGTATCTTTCACCCAGACTTCAAGATTATATAAGATTAAAATATTTCCAAGATGAATATATATTTGTCATATAAAAATAGTAAAAATTAGCTTGCTGCAATTTTGGGAATTCATTCTCTCATCACCAGGATTTGCTAATAATATAACTTAATTATAAGCATTATTTATAACATTATTATAGGTAAAACATGTTTTTGTGCAGAAATTTACTTTTGAAGTTGGTTATCATCATGAAATCTATAATACTTTTTGTCAATGTACAGAAGTAACTACCAGTTAGTCTTGCTTGGATATTACCACTAGACTGAGGGGGATATCTCAGATCATTGTCTGAACTTGCAAGCCCTGTCTGGGAACCCCTCATTTTGATAATTTGGCAACATGAAATACCTTCGACATCCCTTTTGCTTTTTGCAGCCCCCTGCCTGGGTGCCCTCAGATTTCGGGCTGAGAGAATGAAGCTAATTCTAGTTAGAAGAAAGAAAAAGCCCTTATTCTGTCCTTGTTATTCTTCAACATGTTGCAGCTACTGAAAAGAGTAAATGCCTCTCTCTTGACAAATGGTAGTTACTTTGAGCATTTACTTTAAGGTCAGTTTATTGTCATTGTAAGGAAATAATATTTCATTATTTTTTATTATTTACTTTCAATAATAATTAATTGACTTTATTTTTATTTTATTAATATTTTTACTAAGATTTTCATATTTACTTTGAAGGTTCAATAATAATAATAATAATAATAATAATAATAATAATAATAATAATAATAATAATAATAATAACAACAATACAATTATTATATATTATATAATATATAAGTAAAACATAAGTAATAATATGTTATTATTATCATAAATAATAACATATTATTTACATATTATTATAAGAGCTTGGCAGTAATGTTTCACGAGATATTTTTCTGATTTCTCTCTGAATTAAATAATAAATATTGTTACAATGCTGTTAATAAATCGATAAATCAGCCACATCTTCTGTATTACAGTTTTGTTTCCTAAGCATCCTCAACAAAATTGCCTAAGGAGATGTTTTGTTTGCCTGCTCATGTCTCTGCCCAGCCCACTCCTCCCCACCCACCCTGTGCAGCATGAAAAGATTCCAGAGTGTGTGCCCTGCCCGCCTAAACTCTTTTCCTTGACTTTTCTAGAGATATGAAATACCTTGATTTTTCCTGGTTTTCCAGAAAGTGGTCACTCTTATGTATTTCATTAAACATTGATTATGTCATAGATCAAATAAACATGATACATAGTATGCAACTATAAATAAAAATATATGTATAAAAGCAGAAGTATAATATAAACAGTCAGTAAATTAAAAATAATAAATAAATATAATACATACCAATAAAACGAGCTACATCACGAACAGTGAAGTCATCGCTGGGTACAGACATATCTAACCCTTCAGGGGTGTCGATGAGAATTGGTCTCTCAAACCCATGTTCTTGTAAATACTGAACAGTTAACTGTTCCCCAGGGAGATGTATAATGATATCATCAGGGCTGTAAACATTTCAAAATCATTGAAAGAGATAATCAATAAATTAATTGGAACAATTATCAATTTTATATACAGTAAAATCTGTCTAAGCCAGAATAGATTGGGACACAAAAAAAATTCTGGTTTAGGGAGGTTTCCGTTTTATACAAGGGTGCCTATTTTATGACACTTGTGATATTGATATTTCTGCTCTGAAAGTAGTAAAATCATATGATTTACTTATTATTATCAAAATACATTAAAATATAATGTATTTATGGAAGAAATCACTAATAAATGTATATTAAACACTCTTCATTGACAGCTTCTGAGTTGAAAAACGCACCACATCTTACTGCCTAGTGACAGTATTCGGACAGCTTGCTGACTCAACTCACAATGCATCACAACCCAGAACTATGACTTTCAGATACCTTTACATAGCCTTGATGTGTATCTAGTTAAGGACTGTGCCAATAATGAGTATCTAATCGAGGAGTTATGATTTTCATTGCGGGGCTGGGAGACGTGTGAATAGAAGCCCTGAAGGTAAAGAATGCTAATATGCTGCCTGTACACCTTCCCAAGCCCAGAAACTCAGGAGAGAGGGAATTTCCCTACAACCTACGCCTTGAGAGACTAGCAACCCCAAGGTCGAATTCTACACTGACAGCTGAAGCCAATTTCCTTCAATGTGCGGCTGCCAGGACCATTGCATGTTGCAGGGATAGAGAATTTAAAACAGACTTGCAGATACATTAACTTCATTAAGAACATCTCGCATATCTTTGCCAATTGCAATACATTCACAGGAAATTTGATTTATAAAGATTTTTTCCTGCAGGAAATAAAAATTTATTCTGTTTCTGCGTAGGAGAGGTTCCGTTTTATGCTGTGTTAAATGCCATTTAACTTCATGAGCTGGAGAAATTTCCAGTTAAGGCAGTTTCTGGCTTACACAAGTTTTGGTTTAGACAGATTTTTACTGTTTCACCCAAATACATACTAAATTACGAAGATTGGGATGTACTGATCTCTTGGATATAGTACATACAAGTCACTGGTCCTGATTCTCACATCTCTCTAACAACAAAATAACACTGATACTTACATCATAAATGTACACAAGAAGATTTAACTGTAGTGAACTCTAATCATAATTTACTGTGGAAACACAACTTTCAAAGAAAAAAATACTTTGCTAGAGTGATACTATGAGTGGTATTATAATAACACTAGAAAGCCTAAGAACAAATTGGTGAGTAAAAGTCATCTTCGAGGAAGACTCCTCGGCTGTGACAGTGGCAGATACAGGAGTGTGGGACCTAATCAATGACCTTTGGCTTCTGTTTCACTATGGAAACAATAGGGGGTTTGCATCTTGTCAGTCATTTTTGTATAATTTATTCAGAGTGAGGAAGGGACTTAAGAAAGAACAGTTGGTACAGGTACAAGATAGATCCTGTGAAGAACAACATTTGTTATGAGAATGAAGTATTCAAAATGTCGAAGCGTTTTCTTTGAAAGTGAAAGTGGATATTATTGGCGATATTCAATACAAGAGGAAGGCTGTTGGAAAAATGAACTATACAGATCAACTGTGGCTTCCACAAAAACTCGCAAAGGCAAAATGTTGAGTGCCTTGAATAAGAACAAGCCGCAAACAGAGAGAATTCGAACATCTGGTAGAGATTATGTTGATCAGGTATTACTGCAATTGCTTACTATTCAGAGCGCTTCAGATATTGCTATAAAGGGGGAGTCTGTAGTGAAGAATGAAGTTAAACATCTACAATGCTGGATGAAAGACGAGTTTGTATGTTTGGAGGAATGGCCAGATGGAAGACAAGGCATCACATTGTATTTGGGAAAATATGTGAAGAAGCGAAGGCTGTGAATCATGTAATGACATCACAATGTAAATTCTGAATATTTGACACGACAGATCAGATTAGGGATTTCACACAATTTTTGCAATTGTTTATGCATAAGGTATATAGTAAAATAGCATAAAGTATATACGCAAACTTGCATACATACATTTCTCAAGTGATAGATATCCGCTTACACGCTTTAAAAGTTTATGTCCTCGGAAGTATTTGTCACGGGATGCTCGGCGCTTCTTTTGCTGCATTGCTACAACCGGTCGCAGGCCATTCCAGGGGTTGTTGTAGTAATTATTCTGCCTTCTCCAAGGTCGCGAAACAGGAGCCCGGCCTATGCAACTGTCCATCATCAAACGCTCAGTGACAAGCAGGGATGAAGCATACTAGCGTGGCATAGCAGGCAGCAATTGGCAGAAATCGGTGACGCAGAAGGCATGTAAGAATGCGTGAAAGGTTGAACTTATTTAGCCGGATAGCCATTCGGGCAATTAGAGAAATTCACGTAACAGTGAGCAGTTAAAGTCGGCATGGTGACTACAGGAGCATGAGTCCCAAATGACCACCCGAAGAACTCGCATTTTTGGCGACCCCGCCTGTGGATGGTTGGGTTCCAGCGAGCGAGCACAGGATCCATCTACAGGGACCAGCTTCTAGTTTCTGGAGGGCAACAAACAGCCCGTGAGTTTCGCAGGAATGCGAGAAACAGCGTGTACCACCCTCGGGATCTCCAACAGCACGAGGGAAGACTAAGTTTTGTGTGGCTGTGTTGCTCAAACGAAAAGTATGGTAGGGAGGAGTTGCAGGGAAGTGTGAGCAGTGCCATGATGGGACAACCACTGAAAGGATTTGTCAGGCCAATAGACAGAAAGTGAGCACCGTTTGTAAATGGCTGTTAATAGGATGTTATAAGTTCATGTATTTAAATGTTATGTCATCATTTTCTTCATTAAAAATTTGAGATAGTAACATAAACAATGTAAAAACTGAGTTGAATTATTGAGATTCATATTGAGAGGGAATTTTTTTTCTTTTTGTCAGAGTACTGAGGCTCAGTCACAGTATTGGCCGAGTATGAATGATAACAAATGTTGGGCTACTTCCAATTAGGTCCACAAAGAAGAGGCAAAGGCATCATGTACAGGAGAAGCCTGATTAGGTGGGAGTTGCATTTACTGTGTGATCCACTGTGCAGAATTATTGTTTTAGTAGTTGTTGTTGTCGTAATAATGGTGGCCAATGTTGACAATATCGCATTGTTGAACTTTTCTCAACTAATTCTACCAGCTTCACAGGAAATCTATCCCAGAGGTCCCCAAAATAAAAACATACATGTCCACACAAAGTAAATGGTTGAGTAATTAATAAGGCAGTACCTGGTTAATGATACTTGTGTGGTTTTGTTATTAAACAGCTAGTGCCACAGTTAGGACTTGAATCCTAAGGCCTCCCAGTCAGAAACATGTATGTATATTATGTAGGAAGGCTGGAGTGAAGTCATGGCAACATGTGGTAATCAAGCCTCTGCCTAATCAGGCCTTTTGAACACCTGTTCAAATGTAATGCTTTTGGAATGTTGTGAACTTGTGTATACTAAAATGCTCAGGAATATGAAACCAGTTCTGTTCTTTCAAATACCTTAATGAATATAAAAAACACAATTTTGGTGTTGTTAATTGTCCATGCACTTACTTCATACCTTGTCCTTTCATGTGTATATTTCACATTTTTCACCCATGCACATATTCTAAAAAAAAAAAAACAGTTGCCATGACTTACACCACAACCCTCGTATATATACCAACCTAGGGTATATACAAAGAGGAAAGTATTTTCTAATGGAATGCAAAGCTCTTAATATTACAATGCAACTTTCCTTATTTATTTGTCTGCTTTTATTCTTCATATCATGGTCCAGCCAGTTTAAAGTGATTTTAGCTCATCCTTGTGTCACATAAATATGTAGTAACATTATGTTATAGGGTTCACCCACTTCCAACTCTACCGAGCTCTACTCCAAGAAAAAAGTATTTCTTATTATTAAAAATCGATACCTCATTTTAATGGCAAACAATTTATTATTTGTTTAAACAAAGTAAAAGCAATGGAAGTATATGTAAGAAACATGATCTGTTGAAATAATAGTAAACAGTACCAGTGTTACAAATGTTTTTCAAATGCTAAAATACAACTTCATTGTTTTCATTGGTATAATAAATAAAATGCATAATCATTTATAGTTTGTTTTGAAGAGGAAACAATGTTTCTTTCTGTGCAACAAACACATTGTTAGTATATTTGAATACTAATTTTAAATAATTGCGAATTTTCAGTAGTATTTTATTTGTGTAAATTATTTATCTAAATTCAATGATATTGTTTGTTTTTCTCAATTGTCTCAATCTTATTATTTTCTACCTTTATTTTTTCTTTGAACCATATTTTGAAAAATAAACTGTGTGTGATGTAATATGAAAGGAAAAATATAGAATAAATAAATATTAGCACATTAGATGAGCCTGCAAAAGTGTTTCCGATGCACAAAACTATATTGGCCTGGGCTGGGATTTGAGCGGGGGATTGGCGAACTGGTGTGGTGAGCAACTTTCTTACTCTTACAATACCAAGTACATATGTAGGAAGTTGATATAATGACATTGAACTCTTGCTATTTTCAAAATTACAGAGATTTTAATGAAAATCAAACTTGTGCCATATTATTAAGCAAACTTAGCTCTATTCAAGCAAAAAATTCAAAGAAAAAATCTAGCCCCAGTTTTAAGGAAATCTTGTTTACATAGCTTTTATACTGTCATGATTCCACTCCATATTAAACAAAAACTACTCATACATTCAAAAAACTTCATTTAAAAATCTAGTTTCAAAGATTTCATTTCAAAAGATTTAAAGAAAAATTCTGTAGCAATTTTGAAAAGTCCTAGAAGCATCATATAAAGTATCTCCTAAAATTAAAACATCCATTAGAAATTAAAGGAGCTGAAACGTCACTGAGATTGAATTGGGAATTTTGGTAGAGATCTAGTTTAGGCAATCCTGTTGTTCACAGATGGGGATAAAACACTTTGGGTATCAAGGACTAACAACATGGTTTTTGACAATATTACACATAGAAGAATATAATATGTTATTATAGAAGCAAGAAAAATCCACTCTTTTTGGCTTCTAGGACCACAAAACGTGTTTTTCTGCTAAAAAATTGGCATTTTCTCCTGCAGCATTACAAAACTAACTCCACACTACAGAGAGTATACAAGAAAGTTGATCAATACTCGAAGTGTTAATCCATAAATTTATTTTAATCTATTTCTAAATAAATTGTCAAGCAGTAATGGACTGTAATGGACAGACTGTAATGGCTTGAAGTCTTTTCCTTTCATGGCCTACATCATTTGTAAAAAGACAAAATGCTAATTCTAGAATGGTTTAAAGAATCTTGTGTGCTCATACACTGCAAAATGTCTTGATTTCAACTCGTCAACAAAAACGGGTGTGCCAGTTTGAACTGGTTTATTCTCCGCATCTGGTTCACAGGCATTTTGACGATGCCAGTTGGTTCTTGGTTTACCTGTAACATAATTTGTAAGTCAGACTCATAAAACATGAAATGTATAATGTTTCCAATCTTAATATTGTTAGGAAAGAGAGTATGTAAAAATGATTAAAAAATTAGCAGTGAAAGATTCACTAAGCATGCACACAAACTAATCACAATTATTTAATTAAATAAAAATTAATTATTTCTTAAAATATGGGTCTTAATTCTTAATACACATAAAACGCAACTAATAACAATCTGAAACACTTACAACGACTTGGCCCAAAGGTTGGAGCACATGCTGGGCAATGGTATCTGTCCAACTCTTTAGATATAACTTCTTGCACCTTAACACAACTGCAACAAGTACAAGATGATTATTACTCATATGAATTTGAAACAAACATTTTAATAAAACAAGTGTAATTTTTACAACACTAGCCCTTAACAAAGCGGTGCTAAAGAAATACAAAGTTCATTTAAATAATATACAATAAGCCATTATTTATGTAATTTATTTATAATTGTATTATATACGATAATCTTTTATATTACTTAATACAGTAGAACCTCACTAAGCCAGAATCGTTTGGGTTCAACATTTTCTTCCATCTTGTACAGGTTTCCACGTTATTCAGATTTGCAATAAAAAAAACTATTGATTCAGAAAATGCAATTGTTCAAAGGTGGAATAGGTAGTATGAGTAGTTTATCTCCCCTAAAAACTATAAGTTAAGAGTAACTTCATTTGTTCGTGTTATTCAATTAGTTTAATTTTCTCACCAAGAGCTTATGTTTTCAATTTGCTGCTTGACATCATAAACACTTGATGAACACAATACCTGCAACTCATTGAACAGTAAACATTCAGAACCACTGAATCTAAAGCACACATTACAAGAACTGAGGAAGAATCGCTCTTCACGTCTCTCCTTCCTTGACACAGTCTTGTGAAGGTCAGTGCTATTAGAAATAAACAGTGGCTTTCACATGAGTAGCATGGGAAATAAGACGTTAAGACCAGGGTAGCTGAGAAAGTGAATGGACGAGCACAACTCAGTGTGTCTTGGTTCGATGTCACCACACTTACAAGTTTAATTTTACAACATCATTTGTTTTCCATCTTATTTAGAATTTTTAATACTGTCATACTAAAAATTCCTTTCCGTTTCCACATTAGGCAGGTTTCCAGCTTATCTGCTGTACTTTGCTTTGGAAAATAGTCCAGTCTGAGATTATTTTCTGGCAAAAGATTGGTTTTCCACCTTCGACAGGTATTATTGTATCTTTTAATGATTATTTAGAATTCTTAGACACTGAACACAGTTGTTACAATCGCAACACTTTTGCATGAATTTAAAAAAATGTTTTATGTTTGAGGGGAAAAGTTAATTAAAAAGTCTTTAAAACAAGTAGTAGTGAAACTCCAACATAAAGAACATTCAAGAATCTCACTCAATGACATGAACTCTATAAAATTGAACAACAATAAATTCATCTTGCACAAACTGCAAACTTCCTCCATTTCCGCAAATCTCTGCAAATTCACATGGACTTGTGTAGTCACAAATGAACCGTTATTCTTACACGATTTTACCGACAGTTGATAATAAATAAGTGAACACCTCTTATTATCATGAGTAGAAAATTTTATTAAATCAAATTTTAAACATTTCAAAATAAATGAATGTAGCTATTAAAATGCAATACCATAATACATCAACTAATAGGGCCACAAGAGCACATATTTTCTTATGTTAGTTCTAAATTTGCAATTTTCGAAAATTCAGAGTTCAACAAAAAAGACACCCATGCCATTCTTTTATCCCTTCTTCCCCACAGATGAGGGGAAAAATTTATATAAAAAAATTTGGAGTAGTTTTTGAGAAAATATTTTTTTTAGAAATTGCATAAATTTCAAGCACAAATCACGTGAAAACTACACATTTTCCAAAAAATTGGTCATGACCTTTTTTAAAGAGCTGATTTTTTACAACTGATTTTGTCCAAGGCATCATCAATTTTGTAGTTTTGAAATGTTAACTTTTTGCAATTTTTGAAACAACAGAGTTCCGTGAAAATGAGACTAGCACTGTATTTTTAACCATCCCTTATTACATATGAGGAAAAATTAAGAAAAAATTTGTGGCAGATTTTGAGAAAAAAAATGTTAACTTTTTAACTTGCCTATATTTCGCACAAAACTACTCGAAAACTACTCATAATTTCGATAAATTTAACAAAAACTTAGTTGAATATCTGTCTTTCAGGAACATATATCAAGGAAAAATATATATGATCAGATTCATAGTTGTAAGAAGATGCCCCCATAACATTGCACGATTTGCAATTTCCAAAAAAACTTTTGGCATTTCAAGGAAGACGGGAGCTGGACCATTCTCTTAAGCATTCTTCACGTTATCCGTGAACAAAGTTTAATAATAAAAAATTTAAAAAATAAAATAAATTTTTAAAAAATGGTGCCATTTTTGAGAAAAATTTCAAAAATCCATGTAAAGTACTCTCAAAAATCAAAATATGTTTTAAACTCCGAAAGTCTCGTTCAGATCGATCGAGGAATATCAATTTTGGAGAAAATCGGCTGAACGGTTTAGGTGTTAGCGTTGTCCGCGGACAACCGTTTTGCCGTCGAACTATTTTTCGGTATCAAGGACCCACAAAACATGGATTCTGGCAACACCACAGCTTAGAGGAAGTAATTTACTACAGTGGAGTCGCGGTAATCCGAGATTCCGTGCAATCCGAGGTGGCCTGATGTGCGCCAAATCACCCAACGAGCGGCTACAATGAAGAGTGGCTCTTGACGGGATTGGCAACACTGAGTAGACGGTCGCGTGTGTGCCAGTGTCAGCTGCAATCTGCTACATTGTTGTGACCGGTTCGCGCTCATGTACTTATGAATGTATCCATCTCTAATAGTATCCGCGGATGAAATTTAACTTCATAATTCACTGTAGCTGATATATTATTCCTTTTTTCGTGTAATACCAATTTGTTTGTTTTTTCTTTTCTTTTTTTCTTCTTCTTCAGAGGTACCATCAGCCCCAAATTACCTCGGATTATCGCGACTACTGTGTATACAGCAAGAGGATTATCCACTTTATCGTTGCCAGGGCCCGGCAATAATTTTTTTTCTGACGAAAATTCGCAGTTTTCCGGCGCACGATTACATAACTCTCTCTTCTTACAAATTGCGAGAAAGTAATAATTGCAATGTATATATGCAGTTCTCATTGCAATGAAGTCACAAAAACTATCAAGTCCTCTCTAAATACAGCAGTAACTGGCCAATCTTTATAAAATGTAACAACTTTGATACAGACAGCAAATTTCAGCATCCATTAAATCAATTATCAAAATTCGCTTATATATTCAAAGATAAAAACAGAAAGAGTGAGTGTATGGGAAATGGAGTGAGGATAAATACATATTCACAAACAAACAGAACAATCATCTTGACCCTTTAAATAGTTATCAAGACCTTTCAAATGACGATATTCTAACAAAATGAAAATAAAATTGTTCAGATGACAAATTACAAGGATCTTGATTTGGAAAACTTCATCAACATACCAAAGATCAACAGAACAAGAGTGAAAGCAAATCTTCGCCATAAAAAAATAAAAATTAAAAAAACGGAAATATTAGTCACCAAACAAATGATAACAAATGAGTAGATAAGTAACGTGAAATTTTTTTCAAATTACAGAATTTGGGCCACGTACAAAGTGCCTTCAAATATTAATTGGTATTAATTACAGTTGAAGAATTCAAAGAACTAAACCAAAACCACAAAACTGTTGCAAATAGAAAGCAGGATATGTATGTACGCTAAAAGTATAAATGCCACTCCCAGTCTGGAAGTAAAACCGCTTACAATGCTTATGAGAAAATATTTTCAAATTCTTTGTAACCAAAACCAATCTTAATTCAACATTTTGTGACACACTAATATTTACAATGCATTCTCTTGTAAATATACAGATCTTCTGTCACTTACTATACAAACATCACTAATAATGTTATCTTTATGTGGAAACGCCTGCAGCTAGGACTGTCAGAACTGGATAAATGGACTAAGTCTACCTTGGTATATTGTTTAAATTGAAACGCTGACACAGGAAAAAAATTATTGCGCACTACAGTTGTTTTAGAAAAATGATAAAGCAAAGCCATTTACAAACAACTGCCAACTTGATGTAAATTTTCCTTTTCTACATGAATGAATTTTTTCAATTTTTGTTTGTTTGTAAACAAATAATAAATATGAATTTCTGAATGCTAGTTTTTTTATTAACATCTAATCATTCTAATGCCCTCAAAAACAATATGTTGATTTTACTGTTCAGTGACATATTTATCATAAAACAGTTCGTAATAATTCATTAAATAAATACCCTGAGTAACACTACAAAAGAAATATACAAAATTATGTTCGTCAACATTTTACAGAAACAAATTACTTGTAAAGAAAGTGAAAGTGATTTGCCATACCATCACTGAATCATTTAAGTCTTCTGTTATCTGAACTATGTGAATTGAATTTCTTGAGAACAATTTCTTTCTTGACACTATCTTTAACTTCTAAACAAGATTAAAATCATTGATATTTTTAATAAAACCCATTTCTTCCAATAAAATCAGTTTCAAAAGAACTTTTAAGCAAAAATAAGGTAACGACTGGGTACTTTTGAAGGAAATTTATATTTTTACTTCCTTATTTATTGTTTGCAAGTTGTTCTTATTTTGTTTTATATGAAAATGGTTTGAAAAAAGATTTTCAGAATAACAATAATAGGCCCTGAATTAAGAACAATGGGCGCTGCAAAAAAAAATACTACGGAACTTATCAACAAAATTTATAATGTTATTTTTTCATCTATATTCTACAAAAGTTTCTTTCCCACATCAATAAAATAGCAGTTGACATGTGCAATACTTAACTGGTTAATAAATATTATATTTTTGTCATGTAATATCAAACAGAAAATTCATAAAAAAAATAATTTTAACATATACAATGTACCAAAATTGTCATTAAATATTAATATTTAATTCTCATTAAATATTAAACCAACAAAAGATAACAAAACCAGTAATAACAAAAAAATTGAAATAATGAATGAATGTATGACATTGATATCTTGGTTTTGAAAATGATGTTGTCAGTTTATTTGATTAAAAATGATCTCTGCATAAATTTTTAAATGAAATCTAACAATTATTTGATTAAAACAATATATTGCTCATCACTCTTAAGAACACTAAGTGACAGAACTTACATTGATGTTCAAGAAAGACAATTACAATAAACGGAACTAGCCATAGTTAAAAATGACATGCCCTCAACACTTTCCCAGAGTTAAGAGAACTACTCCATAAACAGGTTAGTATATTCTAGTTACATTTCAACATCTTGCAACTTTAGAGTTTGCAACCAAACCTAAAATATATGACAATTATAGGAACACAAATTAAACATTCAACAATTATACTGATTAAAATACAAGTACATATAACTGTTCCGAAAGACATTTTCATACAAATGTTTTAAAATATTAAGATTATTGAAAAATCGAAAATCATGGAAAGTACCCAGTAAATTCAAACCAACACTATAAATCTTTACATAATAAAATATGCAGTCTGCGTTTGCTGTCATGAATCCCTAGAATCACCAGTGTGAAAGTAAAACAGCCATGTAAGAAGAATATATACAATGAAATTTCACATCATAGAAGTGTCAAATGGTATTTGGAAAATACAACTAACACATATATTGAGAACACAACTGCGTACAGTCCAACATACACACACAAAAAACTTGGGTCATGTTGACAATTGCATTCTCGATCTACTTGTCATAACATTTACAATGCACCTCATTTGCAGGTTATGTCATCCAAATGGTGCCATATTACAGTACGGATTTTAACTCATTTCGAAATCGTAAAACACGGAAAAAACGACGGACAGAAAAAAACGAGAGTATAAGCCTGTTAGTAAACTTGTCACGCTTATTTTCCGAATGTAGAGGCAGAAAACTTCAAAATGTACGTCTGCAAGATGTCACATTCCAAGAGAAGTTATACAAAAAGTTACAATACAAAGTGATCCCAATTATTGAAGTAGATTTATACACGTACCTCCCATGATACCATTCTCGACAACTATCACATTGTATCATAAATTGTCTGGGATCATACGGTTGTCCACAAACACAATAAGTGGTCCCAGACGCCATCCTGAACACAAACTCAACAATAACACACTACCGCACTCTGTAGTTTCCGACTGTCTATCAGAGAGTATTATAAGGACTATCTTCTAGCATGCCCTACTGTAGTCAAGGAATAAAGAGTTTATTTCAACATCCATGCACATCCAAGTCTCCGATGAATGGCGTGGCATTTCCGCGTTAGGGTCGTTGGTGGGCGCACGGAGAGGCGAAATGAATTATGGACGAATTATTACAATACTAGGGGTAACACGTGAAAAATGACGGGACGAAATGAAACTCCCATATTAATAATTCATTATAATGAATAGCAGAACCATATCAATTTCTTTAATTATCTTCATTTTACTTTCTCGCTACCGCTTACATTGTAGAAAGATTCTGTAATGCTACTCGAAAAAAACGGCGAATTTTTGGCAGAAAACACCTATTACAGGGCCTTGGTAACAAAAAAAGTGGATAAATTCAGTTGCTAAATTTAGAAAAAAACTCTAACACGAGATGTAGCTATAATCAATGTTTTGTGAAAAAATCGAATGACGGTAAAACGTCTGTCTACCCGTCCGTCTATGAACAACGTTAGCAGTTAAACCGTTCAGCCGATTTTCTCCAAAATTGATATTCCCCAATCGATTTGGCCCCTTAAATTCGAAACCGATATTTCAATTCTGGGAAATACTTTACATAATGCCCCTGGAACATTTTCAAAATTAAAAAAAAAAAAAACTAGAAGTGCTACGAATGGCCCAGACTTTCTCGTAGCATTTTTTTTCTAGTTTCCTTGGCGTGGACTGGCTTTAAGGCCTTGCTCCATTCTCTGGCCAGCGGCCATCTATCGTCACCGAAAGTACATTTTCTTGACGTTTTCTTAACTTTTCGGTAACTTAATAATAGAACCGGAATATTACTTCAAGAATATTAAAGAAGAGAGAGTAAAATCTCGTCCAAAATAGAAATTTTCATTTAAACTTTTGAAGCCGTTTTTAAGAAAATGGCGATTAAGCATTACTGTAAATGCGAAATCTGAAGCTCTTTTTCTCAGGAATATTTTGAGTTTTCGAAAAACTTCATTCGAAAAAGTCCATTCAAGCCCTTCCACTCACAAATATAATAATGTATACAAATTGATGGAAATGTGCATATTAACGGCGTGAAAGATATTTAAAAAAATACATTTGTGTAAGTTTTGAAAAAACAAAATTAACTTTACGTCATATTAAACAGTGCAATTAGCACTATCCATTGAAGAAATCCGAAGAAACAATTTGGAGCCATTTGTGAGAAAATGGCGTTTGAGCGTTTCTGAAAATTCGGAATTTTGAGCTCATTTTTACAGAAAATGTTGAGTTTTCGAGAAACTTTATTTAACATTGTTTATAGCACATGTACTCGTAAGTCTAATAATGTAAAGAAATCGCCTCTAATGTAATTATTACCGGCGTGAACGGCAAGTCAAAAGAATTGCATTCCTGTAATTTTTTAAAAAACAAAAGAATAAGAGCAATATGGCGTTATGTCATCGGATAGGTTCGCTTGGGCACTAACTCTACTAAAAATTTAAAGAAAAAATTTTGGACCGTTTTTTGAGAAAATTTTCTTTTTGCAAATTTTTAAAATTGCAAGTATTGCACGCTCTATGGCACAAAAACTACTTAAATTTTCAAAAAAGTTTACATTATCTTAATAAAATAACTATTTATGGATAACAAATTTCATTTGAAGGAAAAATATGTCTTTAATTTTATAGTTTTAGAAAGGCGCCGAATAAAATTCAAACTTTTGCAATTTTCAAAAATTCAGTTAACCGCGAAAATCGGACCTATGCCACCTTTATAAGTGTATTTTACTCTATTCTTACAAGAAATTTAAAGAAAACATTTGGAGCCGTTTTTGAGAAAATTTTGAAAATGACCGGGAGGCTTCATGTAAAGTACTCCCAAATTTCAAAAAATGTTTTTCAAACTTTCAAAGCTTCTATTAGAGCCAGATTGACGGAGGATTCTTCAATTTGAAAAAGATCATACGTGTGGTTTAGGCGCCATGTTAGTTCACATACGACAGACGGACTGACAGAAGGACGCACAGACAGACATTTTGAAAATAAACTCTTTTTTGGTATCAGAGGACCCCAAAATGTGTATTTCTGTTAAAATCTCGAAATCGATTTTCCGCAGCATTACGTAACTTTCTCTATACTACGTATATTACTCCCGTATTTACGTATGTATACGAGAAAGTAAAAATGTCTCCATCGCTTTTGATTAAAATTTGTTGTTGGATAGTGCGAAGGACGTTTAAGATGGTATGATGGAGGTCTCATGTTCGTTGAAGATTAACATGAGACCTCCACCATTCTCTTAAACGCCATTCACACTATTAAAAAAATCAAAAACAATTTCTCGGCTGATATCAGGTGCTTATCGCCCAGCAACACGCATGCAGTTCGCACTGGTCTCCTTCTTCGTTTGCAGTAGTTTTGATGCAAGGTTAATTTAACAACCGATGGCTCAAATTAGTTCTTATGTAGTGAACCTACACTTGTACTTCTTTAAATCAGGATTTTTCTTAGGATGAACGGATTATATTGCGTTGCGGTCAGGTTGCTTTGGCGCACTTCATGTGCCCCCTCCCACACACACTTCCAAGTGCCAGCCGAAAGCCTGGGACTGGTAGCTGATAAATATATAACGTAATTAGTCTGTCTTTTGACATTTATATTTACATGCGTAACAACGCAGACGGAAAATAATATAATTATTAAGTGTGTCTCAAACTTCGCGCGCGCGCGCGCGCGCGCGCGCGCGTGTGTGTGTGTGTGTGTGTGTGTGTGTGCGCGCGCGCGCGGGCGCGCGCGTGCGTGCGTGCGTGCGTGTGTGTGTTTAACAGATGTTGAATGTTTTTCAATGTATATTTTCTTCAATACGTAATTTATCTGACAAGGTACCTAGCTGCTGTGGCCAGCTAGTGCTCTGCAACATGATTAGGCTTGATGAGGCCGACAGGTTCGTTTATGAAGTAACATCAACCTCTCAGAAATCACAGGCCGGTTGGTCAATCAAGGTTGACTTTTATCTTAGATGCTGTTGTAACCAGGAAAAGGAGTAAAGCAACAAGGTCTCTGTTTCGCCTACGAAGGTTTGTGTAACTATTGAAACCTTGTTGGGATTGATGGTATCCTTTGTTTCAGTGTTGCACTATTGAGAATTTGAGTTGAACAGGGCACATAATCCTGGAATATTAGCTGATGAAGAAAATTTTACTCAGTCAAATTCATCTTTTTGTGAGAAATGAATCTTTTTGAACATTCTACTACATCACCAGATGTAATTGGAGCATATTTGTAAGATGAAATCTGAGCCAATGTGAGGTCAAATTCTGCATTTTCTGCTCTTGAATCCAATTTTGTTCTTTTAATTTCACAGAAGTTTTAAATCAGAATTTGAATTTATTGGTTTATATAATTTTTCCTTGGCAGTCATTCTTGCATGTCCAAACACTAATTTCAAAGACATTCTAATATCTTCAACAATAATTAATGACTTCAATAGAGGTAATTCTGCTACTTTCAATTTCTGAATTGGTATAGGCAATTTTACAAAATTTAATTAAATATGCATTTCTATTTTATTTTTTTATATACATGGTTTTATAACATTTTTTTTGCATGCAAGCAGACTAAGAGTCTGTACCTAATTATTTTCCCCTCCCTTTTATCACTGTCAGTTACCAATGATACTGAGTAGTGATCTCTGTGTGTGTGAAATTAATCAATAGTATTCGAAGAATATAATCCTAAATTTTGAAGCAATCCAGAAAAGTATGCATATAACAAAATAACTTGCCCAATTTAAAAGTCAAATCAGAACTGGTTATTAATTTGCTAAGAAAACTTATTATTTGACTCATACAATAAACTGAAGGCCAATCATTTCATCCCACGCTAAAGTGATGAGTCTTCTCCCGCCTTACACAATACTAAAATTATGATTTGTGCCAACCTCTCACTATATTTATTTGCTGTTATTGAGTGCACATTCTTCTCTACAATTTTTTATTGTTGCATTCAGGTGATAATAACAATAGTTATGACATTAACTTGTTGGGAGTGTAGGATTTGTAAATGCAGGCCAGTGAGCTTATTGATTGTCAAATGGGCAAAGAGGTTTCTAAGCAATGAGATTGATTCAAATTGCAGACCCAGTAGGTAAATCAATGCTGGGCAATACATTTTAATTCCAGTTTTTAAATTAATTTAACTAATTTGATTTGATTGTTATAGAATGCTTGTACATTTAGATTACAGAAATTGAAATAACAGAAGTAAAAAATATAAATATGATTTATGTTGGTGATTTCTTCCATATACTTTTTTGATTTTAATAGTATGTTAACTATTTAGGACTTCATTGTAATTGTAAACTAAGTGTTAATTTTATGTAGATGAATTTTGTGCTAGTGAATGCAAGAACCCTAAGTATAATGAAGGGACTAATAGAATTGAACCTTTTGTAACCAAAATTAATATAAACATAAAACAAGAATATTAAATTTGTAAAATGAAAGGTTAAAAGAAATAAACAACAAATACATTTGAAAATAATTTTCAGCTACATATTTAGCCATAATTGAAATAAATCTTGGTGTTCTTATAACATAAATGTGAATTAAATTTGTTTTTTGGGGATCAGTAATAAAAGTTGCTATTTAAATGTACTTGTGAAACAGTTTTGAAACAGTTATAAAATATTTTTGAAATAATTACTGATGTCTGTAAACATGTTCTTAGTCCCCTTGTGTATTTAATCCACCTGATCACATAAATGATGTGTAGTTTATTTTTATTTTTTTTTTTTACATCAAAAAACAGTTAAGACTGCGTATGACGTGCTATGGGGAAAAGTGATTAAGTGGTACATCAATGTTTCATTATCATTTGCTAGCTATTAAGTTTATGTCAATATATTTCTTTCTATTGTGAATTATGTTATATTTTACACATTTTACTTTACTAAATAAATATATAAATATGTTAAATATTTATAATAAATAATAAATAAATATGTTAAATTCTAATATTTTATTTCTAGGTACATGCTGTGTCAGAATATCCATTATCTATCTATCTATCTATCTATCTATCTATCTATCTATCTATCTATCTATCTATCTATCTCTCTCTCTCTCTCTCTCTCTCTCTCTCTCTCTCTCTCTATATATATATATATATATATATATATATATATATATATATATATATATATATATATATATATATGAACCTATAATATATAACTTTCATTCAACAACAACGCAGGCATTATTGATGTATATCTACCGTAATAACAGTCAGACTGCAGAATTTAAAGGCTTTTGAGGCTTATTGTGAAATTTAATTATCACTAAATGCGTAATTTTATGCAATTATTTCCGTTTTTACGGTGTCTGGTTGTGTAGGTCAATATACATATCTGTTGTTGGATCAAAAAGAAATAATGAATATTCTATTATTAGTAAGTACTACGCATAACCCATCCTATACCCGTCAACGATCAGTACTTGTAACACCAATTAGAAGGCTCGCTCGTGGCTCATAGCAAAGTTGCCAGCCTTTCACCACTGAGGTCCGGGTTCGATTCCCGTCGAATCTCATGTGAAATTTGTTCTAAAAAAACGAGTTTGGCTGCTTCACGAGGGCTAGTCCAACCCCTGTGTCCTAAACCCTACCCCTTTCCTAATTCCTTCCCATTTCTGACCGCTGGGTAATGACGCAAGAGCGCGTAGTAGGAGCCGCGTACGCGGAGATTCTACCTGGCGGTCCTCTTGACAACCGACAGACGAGACCAGACATACGTAAAATACGCTACGTTAATGGAGGATTACTCCGCGCTCAACGCTCGACAAGGGGCGAAGAGACGCGTTGCGTCGATAAATAATGTGATAAGATTAAGGACTCAACAAATTAAAAAGAAAAGAAATGCTTAAATAAGGCAACACTAACGGCCACTAACGGCTGGCCCTTCAACCAGTATAGCTGTGCAAGCCGACACGAAAGACCTGGGTAGTGACGCAGGAGCGCGCGGTAGGAGGCGCGTACGCGGAGATGCTACCTGGCGGTCCTCTTGACAACCGACTGCGACGAGACGCGTCAGCCTATACTAACGGAGGATTACTCCAAGCGCTATTAGGGGAGGATTACTCCAAGAAGCGCAAAGCGCTCAACGCTCCCCAAGGGGTTTAGAGACGCGTTGCGTCAAAATAGACGCAACAAATTAAAAAAAAAAAAAAAAGACCAGCTCCTTCTATCAGTTTCGTCCGGATCCGTCATAACGGTAGGCTGGATCCTCCAACCTGTGTTGCTCGCTTACGCCGAGCAGATAGCCAACTCTTCCAACAAGATTGCTTAGGCTCGGCAGCTTCTACCCGTGCACTTCTGACAAGATGAATTCAGAGGAGTGCAACAAGGGACTCTTTACGATGCAACTTTTCGTTCCAACTATCTCTGTCACGAAACAGCAACAATGATCCTGGTTGGGCCTATATTATCATGCGTTCCCTTGATACAGTATAATAGATCAGGTATACTGCAACTGTTCTTTTTTCTCCGTGAAGAAATTGTCGCGCTGGTGACGCTAGTGAACATATTTGTAGCATAACCGCACAAGAGCAGGTTCAGGTTCATTGTCCATAAGAAATGAATACCAAGAAGTTGCAGGAGGTTACGTAACTATCTAAATTGCAGAATAGTGTAAATGGAATATTTTTTTACCACATGCAAAACTTGCCCTTGCCATTTTTCCCTGTACAAGAAATATTTTAGCTAAGATAACTCTGGTTATAGGTTTTCAATATATTCATAATTCAAAAAACAAGGCATATTTTTTATGTGTATCATAAGGGTAAAGGAAGTGAAGGACCAAGTGTCGTTTCTTCAATTTCATTACAAGTCACATTCCTGTGGAACTTTTGGGTATGATGAATACGTTCAAGGAAGTATGTTAGTAAGTGGACATAGTTTCCTGCGATGGGATTGTGCCTTTGGCACCTTAATGCATGATACCGGGCAACATGACCGCGTTTATTCTCCTAACCAATACAAGGCAATGATCAAAAGTGCCAAAAAGACTGAACCTACTTTTCAAGTAAAATCAATTCGGTGCAACACTTCTGGAATTCAATAAATGAATATCCGCAGTATTTTGTGAAAATACCCGAAAGCTAAGACAAAGCTAAAACAAATCTTTCAAAATAAGCACACACAGGCATTTCATCTTCAGAAATATGTCTAGTTGCAATGTTGAAACATCACCTTTTATTGACGGTATACTTACATACTTCAACTCAAGGAACTGAACATTTGTACTCCTTGAGACTAAAACATATTCTCCTGAAGAAGTTCCCATAAAAAAGTAAATATATAAAAATTTTTTACAATAGTTCATAATAACGATGTTTTAAATGTATTTTGAAACCTGTTATCTTAAAATAAGGGTAGTAAATTAAAAAAAAATATATATAAAAATTATAAAATTGAATTGATTTATTATGTGTAACTTAAAATCACAGAACTTATAGGAGCAGATTTTTTATCAGAACAAAATAACGAATCAAATCAAGTGGAGGTACATATTTAGAATGGGCATGATTTTACTTATTTGGGTTTATCTTTTTCATTTTTTCATTAACTTTAACATTTTTTGTACGTTCACTGCCATCTATTTATACATATTTTGTACATACTACATATTTTTTGCTTATACTTGTTTCATTCCATAATTTCATCTCTGGTTGCTGTGTAATTTTATTTTTCATACTTACATTTTAAACAATATTTATCATTTATTTTCATTTACATTTATAAATAAATTAACATTTTCTCACACCTGATGTTGCGTATAAATATCATGCGAAACGCCGTGTTCCAGTATTATCTGAAAAATTAAACATTTTTATGAAAACCTGTACATTGAAAGTAAGAAGGATTCCCGAGTGTTAAATTAGAATTTTGTTTATTTGTTTGTTTGTTTGTTTGTTTGCTCGTTCGTTCGTTTGTTTTTGTTTGTTTGTTTAGTTATTTATTCCTGCAGTAACTGTCATTTACAAATATTAATACATATAAAAGCCAGGAAATAATAATAATGAATAATTAGCTGTGTACTTATGCCCGAATGGCATAGTTTTTTTCGACACATTCAAATATTGTGCAGATTCGCACTGATAAACCTTTCTTTTGTTTCACCACCATCAATATATCGGAACCCAACAGAAAATTGAGCAGTGTTGGAAACATTTGTGGTTTCATCAACTAACACAGACACAAAATTACCATTCGCTATTTCAGTTTTAATTTCTTGCAACAGCGAGTGAGATATGGAATCTATAAGATCATTTTGTATCCTATTGGATAATCCTCGGAAAATTGTCGAAGTTTCCAAATGTGTCCTCTGGGAAGAATAATATTTTGCCGAGTAGTGCAGTGGTTCCACATAATTGCTACGATTAAGTGAAATCTAGACTCGTCACGTCCCCTGAATGCTAATTCCTGTTTACCCTGGAAACATACGGCGTTTATGAATCTTTTGAGAAGCTCCCCATTTTGTTGCACTTTCTTATCGTGGAGAGATATTTTTGAATGACGGCAAAAGATACAAAGCTCTGATGTGTCCAACTGACAGTTCGTGCGCAGTCCCTTATTTTGTGAAACTTCTCAAATTCTTGTATCCAGATTTTGCTCATGAGGTATTTCTGTTCTTGACCAAAGAGCAAACAAGACCAACAAAACAAAAGAGTTCAGTCTTTCACTGCCAGCTAGCCACTGATAGTTTTCGTAGGCAGAGCAAGTGAAATGCCTCAGGAATTTTTTGTTATCTGCTGTAATTGTGCTAAGGTTGGTGTTGGCCTACCGTTTTCAATTACTTGCTTCTCGTGGAACTGCCTCGTTGAAAATGGTCTCCTCAAAATTGCATCAATTATACACTCACTGGAATTCCAACTACACACAATTATTTCTCCCATTAGATTAGACAAAGCACTTATTACTAAACTGCGTAGTTACAACAAATACTCATGAAATTACGAGTAAACATGACAATACGACAAATTACAATGGATCACCACTACGTCACGCACAGCCCTGCCACGCACACTGAATCTCTAAGCAGAGTACGCCGTGCTCCTAAACAAATCGGGGATTCTAGGGTTTTGATCACGATTGTCAGAAGTACCTTCATCGGAAAAATTTACAAAATCTGTACTGGACATTCTTGTTCACTCTCATTACACCGGGAGAGAAATATGTGCCCCATGATAATTTTATAAGTTATAAACTTTTCGACAAACGACACGGTAATTTATACTAACAAAACATGCCATTTAAAATAATTTTGCATTGTGGGAGCACTGGCTGTAATGTGATGATGTAATGTGAGATACTTGGTTTACTCTCTAGCGGAGAGTACTTCAATCTCATTCGTAGGGCAGGGTGAGCCAGGCGCCGCCTGGCCATGAAGCAGGCGCCCACCCCCCTGCATCCAACCATAGCTAGCTGTATTTAGTACATTATCTGCTGAGGCTTCCCTCCGACCGCCGCCTGCCGCTGGCCTAATGAAGTAGATGCACGCCCAGTTCTCGTTTCCACCGAAGATGTCAGACCTGAGGTTGAGAAATGGGCCGGCCCAAAAATCGCAGTAGAGTATGCAGTGGGTGCAATTTTTTTGATCATGTGACATACTTCTTCTTCTTCTTCTTCTTCTAAAGCACTACAGCCCGATGTGGGCCAAGGCTGCCTTCACGATCTGCCTCCATTCCTCTCTTCTTTCGGCCTTCTCCCACAGTTCTAATGTTCCAAGTTCCCATTTTTATTTTATTCTTTAGCCGTGTTTCTTTGCCGAGTCGTCTCCATGAGTTAGGTACCGTATTCCGAGGCATCTCGTTAGGATTCGTGACAAGGTTCTTTTTACAAGATAGGGCCGCCAACCTTATGCTTAACCCCCTCTCTGGTGGACCGGGTTTGATTTCGGGGTTTCCTTCCCCTAGGGAGGTTGGTTTACTACACCTGGAGAGTCCCCCCCACCCTTGGTTTTTCTGTCGGGGTTTTCCTTCCCTTAGTCCAATGCTCCCGTTTTCAGGCGCCGGAGGCTCGCCCTCGCCCTGCTCTCATTAGCTACTCTCTAAGCTCTCACCTCAGAGAGCACCTAGGGGCCGCCACGAGGAGGAGAGAACGGGACTTGCTGCCTTTTCACCCAAATCGGGTATCCCCATTACAGGGGGGTATTACTGGTATTTAGTAGTGATTACCTATGGACATCGGTAATCCCCGCCAGACCCATGACAGCCATTTGACCCCCATCATGTGACATACGGTTCATTGTAATTTTAATTCTTAAAATTCATTAAATTCTTATTCTTGCCTACCCAACAGTGCTGGGGTTGCTTGACTTGAATACACGCCACTGATCATTTTGGATAAACTAGCACATACTTTCTCGTATTACTTGAACCGGCTACGCAATTTATATACATGAACCTGTGAAAGTGTTTAAAACAGCAAAAATATATTACCTGCAGTGAGATTCAATTTCAGATTCTTAGAGCCAAAAGTCACTCACGTTACCCCTTCACCACCAGCCAGACAACTAAGCTTAACATTCCTGGCGCGACGCTTAAAAAAAGTTGATCATTTGCATTTGCAGTTTTCAAAAATTAAAATAGTTTCATTTTCGTTATTTCAAGATGTAGTTTTAAAGAATAGATTTCTTTAAGGAAAACATTTCTATCACCAATTTTGTGTTTTTTCAATGCTAATTCTTGTGGAATTTTCGAAAATAGAGAGAGATCGCCGAAAATGGGATCGACGCTATTTTTTATCTTCCATCACTCTCTCCGAGGGAAAAAAGAGATGTTTTTAGAAAATATTTGTTTAAAACTGCTATATTTAACACAAAATTAGGCGGACGCTAATAACATTTTCAGAAATTTTTACATAATCTTGTTTAAAGATCTGTCTTTGAAGAATACATTTCTTTCAGACAAGAATCTCTGTCTTGAATATCACACTTGTACGAAGACGCCAAACAAAAATTGCACTTTTGAAATTTTCAAAAATTCAGGCAATTCAACGAAACTGAGATCTGCTATCCTTTACGCTAACTGAGGACAGTGTTTAATAAAAAACATTGAACATTTTGAGGCTTCACTTATAGTACACCCTAAACCAAAATATCCGTTTCAAATTCACAAGATTTTTAATTATTTCTGGTCGATCGGGGAATATCAGTTGTAGAGTGAGAATAGTTAAGGCTCTAGCATCGATCACAGACGGACGGACAGACAGATAGACATACCGACGTCTCACCGTTTATCGATTTTTCAGCATCAAGGACCCACAAAACGTAGATTCTGACTACACAAGTTGCTAGAGGAAGTTATTTACTATGTACAGGAGCCAGAATTATCCACTTTTTTGTTTCGACAATAAGGAGTTTTCTATTGAAAATTTGCAAATTTCCACCGCAATATTTTTTTTACTTTACTACGTACATAGCAAGGCGTCAAAGTAAAATTGAGTTGTTTTTTAAATTGATGAATGCGCGTAAAGAAATATTTTTATCCTATTATTCTAAAACAAAAATGTTCGCCACTTGAAATAACTTACCGTCCACTTAAGAACTACGATTTCCGAAGAATAAACATTTGTTGAGCACGCGTTGATATAACCACGTGTGCGGAGACACTATGGCCTGCAGCACAATCTACTACAATGTATGCCAAAAGTAATGTACGTTTCTTAGCTTTCAACGCGTGACGTTCGCTAGGCGAGAAGAGCGCTCGTGTGCCGTTCCGCATAAGATACAGTGTTAATCTGCGACGCACGTTACTCGATGCGCGTTAACGCAATGCTCGTGTATCACAAGCCTAAAATTACTCACTAAAATAATATAAAATCTGTTTGAATAATTGTTCTTGGTTTAAAATGCATCCACACAAATTTGACAATAAACTACACCCAACATTTCACTTATAAAAAATCACTTAGTTTATGTGGTATTTAACTTTTTAATGATAATTAGGTGTTAATTTATTTTTTAATTATTGTAAAAATAACGTTAAATTTGTTTTTTGGATGCTGGGAATGTAACACAAGAATCCGTAAGTTGTATAAAATAGTAACGACAAATTCTTTATGAAAAAATAAATGACGAAAGTAAGCATATAATTTCTCCAATCATCCTCGACTATCATCACCATCAGTTGACAGATATAGTAATATCTCGAGTAAGAAATTGCTCGTTAGAAAACATATGTATGAGGCACTTTCAACATAGCTCTACTTGGTGTTGTGAATCTCGCAGTTTTCAGAACATAAATGGCCAACATTTATGTACATGCACATGCACACAACAGAAATTATTGTGTTCTGTGTGACATCACCAGGCTTTCTCGTTCAAACCAGCACATGCCAGATCCCAGACAACTCGGGACGTAGGCGTGCGTGGTAAGAAAAGTTAAAGCTGATCCCTGAAATTGTTGTGCACATTACCTGCGCTTTGATAGGTAAATTAAAGTGGAGCTTGTGTTGAGGTGGCTCAGTGTACCGACTGACATCCTTGCAGTGCCTCTGACCGGCAGATCCTAGCATTCGTGTCCCGGCTGCGGAAGGATTTTCAACATTAGCTATAGAGCTCAGTCGAATTCAGCCGCTGTCTGGAGGAGCCGTCTGCTCCTCACACCCCACTTATACACACACAAAGATGCACTACATTACTACACATGTCGGGACATCAGTCGAGAGCTGGTTGGAGAGGTTGCCCCGTTTGGGGTGGGCGGTACCCCGCTGGCAGAACGTATCTGCATGGGGCAACCTCTGAACGCCGACGTATAGGTAGGCGCCGGATCTCACTATCCAGCGGGGGAAGAACAACGCTACTTCCCGCGATAAAAGCACGCACAACACTTACGGGACTGAATACCACAGCAGTTGATGTGCTCGGAAACGGGAAATACTCAATCGACAAATTAAACAAAACTCCGATAATTTGAGCAGCACATTAGACAGTTTTGGATGGCACATTGTAATGTTTCTTCAGGTGCAAGATGACCGCCCAAATTAATGTCGTTCTGTCTATGTGCCCCGTTTGATCAGTGTCTTCGTGAAGGGTGTTACTGTCACGTGTGTTTTTAAACATAGTTTACGTTGCCGGGCAGCTCAGGGAGATCAAGATACCTCTTACGATACCGTGAAGGAAGTGCGATATCAACAAAGAATACACACACACACACATTGATGAACAAAAACATTAATTTAATGATCACGAAGAAGAAAATCATGAGAATTTAGAAGGATTGTCTCGAGAAATTTTCTTTTACCAGGAGTATAACTGATAGTTTTCTTTAACTTAAGTACAAAATGACACAAGCGCGGCCACGCAAATGATGCAATTGGCAATCATCACAGAATTATCTTTCAATAATTAATCAAAAGTCTTTCTTTGATTCTGTATTTGAATTGCCCGAAGCAAAATAACCATTGCTTGGTTAAAAAAGCGACGTCACCCAGCTGTTTGGGAAGCGGCGTCCTTCGCAGGTCAATTTGTGGCGTCAGGTTAGAGAGGGTGGCATCCTAGACAGGGAGAAGATGGCCGAGGGCGCCCTTGCACGGAGAAAAAAGAACAGTTGCTGTATACCTGATCCATTATACTGTAACAAGGGAAAGCATGATAATATAGGCCCAACCAGGATCACTGTTACTGTTTCGTGACGGAGATTGTTGGAACGAAAAGTTGCATCGTGAAGAGTCCCTTGTTGCACCCCTCGGAATTCACCTTGTCAGAAATGCACGTATAGGAGCTGCAGAGCCCAAGCAACATTGTCGGAAGAGTTGGCTATCTACTCAGTGTAAGCGAGCAACACAAGTTGAAGGAACCAGCCTACCGTCATGACGTATCCGGACGAAACTGATATAAGGTGCCGGTCTTCCGAGTCGGCGTACAGAGCTATACTGGTTGAAGGTGTCAGCCGTCCGCGTTGCCTTATTTAAGCATTCGTTATAGGTGTTATAAGTTACAGATCGTTGACGGGTATAGAAATGGGTTATGTGTAGTACTTGCTATTAATAGAATATTCATTATTTATTTTTGATGCAAAAACAGATCTGTATATTTACCTACACAACTAGACGCCATAAAAATGGAAATAATTGCATAAAAAGTACGCATGTATTGATAATTAAATTTCATAATAAATTACACAAAAAGCCTCAAAAGCCTTTAAATTTTGTAGTATGATTGTTATTACACTACATATACATATATCAATAATGCCTGTATTGTTGAAAAAGGTACATATTTTATAATACATTACATTATATTATATACATGTACATAATATAATGTAATGTACATTATATATAATGAATATTCTAAAACAGCATGTACCTAGAAGTAAAATATTAGAATGTAACATTAAAATATTTATTTAGTAAAGTAAAATGTGTAAACTATAACATAATTCACAATACAATTGAATATATTGACAGAAACTTAATTGCAAACAAATGATAAAAAAACATTGATGTACACACTTAATCATTCAGGTGGATTAAATACACAAGGAGACTAAGAATGTGTTTAGAGACATCAGTCATTATTTCAAAAAAGCCACTTTAAAACTGTTTCACAAATACATATAAATAGCAAATTTTATGACTGATTCCAAAAAAACAAATTTAATTCACATTTTTTTATAAAAACACCAAGATTTATATAAATTATGGCTAAATATGAAGCTGAAAATTATTTTTGAATATATTTTTTTATTTCTTCTATCCTTTCATTTTACAAATTTAATATTCTTGTTTTACATTTACATTAATTTTAGTTACAAAAGGTTCAATTCTATTAGTCTCTTCATTATACTTAGGGTTCTTGCATTCACTAGCACAAAATTCAGTTATATAAAATTAACACTTAGTTTACAATTATAATGAATTCATAAATAGTTTACATATTAATAAAATCAAAAAAGTATATGGAAGAAATCACCAACATAAATCATATTTATATTTTTTACTTCTGTTATTTCAATTTCTGTAATCTAAATGCACAAACATACACTAAAAATTAGATCAAATTAGATCATAATTCTGCCTAGCATTGATTTACCTGCTGTGTCTGCAATTTGAATCAATTTCATGGCTTAGAAACCTCTTTGCCCATTTGCATAAGCTCATTATTGGCCTGCATTTACAAATCCTACACTCCCAACATGTTAATGTCATAACTGAACTATTGTTATCACCTGAATGCAACAATAAAAAACTTGAAGAGAAGAATGTGCGCTCAACAACAGCAAATAAATGTATTGAGAGGTCAGAATAAATCATAGTTTTACCCGTATCCTTATTCCTTCCTAACTGTAGTAGGAGCGCGCGGTGGGATCTCGTGGCGTAGAGCAAAGTCGCTCGCCTTTCACCAAGGAGATCCGGGTTCGATTCCCGTCGAATCTCATGTGAAATTTGTTCCAACAAAACGAGTTTGGCTGCTTCACATGGGCTAGTCCAACCCCTATGAAGTGTCCTAAACCCTACCCCAATCCTTATTCCTTCCCAATTCTGGCCGCTGGGTAGTGACGCAGGAGCGCGTGGTGAGAGGCGCGTACGCGGAGATGCTACCTGGCGGTCCTCTTAACAACTGACCGCGACGAGACGAACAGAAATATCAATAGTAACGGAGGATTACTCCAGATTCAATGTAGAAAAGTAACGGAGGATTACTCCAACAGCGCTCAACACCCAAGAAGGGGTTAAGAGACGCGTTGCGTCGTGAGTTGACGCAACAAATTTAAAAAAAAAAAAAGTCAAAATGTATAATTCTGCCTAGCATTGATTTACCTGCTGTGTCTGCAATTTGAATCAATTTCATGGCTTAGAAACCTCTTTGCCCATTTGCATAAGCTCATTATTGGCCTGCATTTACAAATCCTACACTCCCAACATGTTAATGTCATAACTGAACTATTGTTATCACCTGAATGCAACAATAAAAAACTTGAAGAGAAGAATGTGCGCTCAACAACAGCAAATAAATGTATTGAGAGGTCAGAATAAATCATAGTTTTAGTACTGTGTAAGGTGGGAGAAGATGCATCACTTTAGTACGGGTCAAAATGATTAGACTTCATTTTATTGGATGAATCAAATAAGTTTTCTAAGCAAATTAATAACTAGTTCTGAAGTGACTTTTAAATTTGGCAGGTTATTTTATTAAATGCATACTATTCTAGATTGCTTCAAAATTTAGGATTATATTCTTCAAATACTATTGATTAATTTCACACACACAGAGATCACTACTCAGTATCACTGGTAACTGGCAGTGATAAAAGGGAGGGGAAAATAATTAGGTGCGGACTCTTAATCTGTTTGCATGCAAAAAATAAAATATGTTATAAAACCATGTATGTAAAAAAATAAAATAAATATGCACATTTAATTAAATTTTGTAAAATTGCCTATACCAATTCAGAAAATGAAAACGGCAGGATTACCTCTAGTGAAGTCATTAAATATTGTTGAAGATATTACAATGTCTTTGAAAATGCAGGATTTGACCTCACATTGGCTCAGATTTCATCTTACAAATATGCTCCAATTACATCTAGTGATGTAGAAGAATGATCAAAAAGATACATTTCTCACAAAAGGATGAATTTGACTGAGTAAAATTTTGAAAAATAGTTTATTGTTCCTGTTACAAAAGGCAATAAAAAAAATACCAAGCTAAAATTTGATTGTGCATGTTTGTCAAATTTTAATTGGCATATGTATGCAGCTTTTAGCATTTTAAAGGGCATGAGAATCATGTCTAGTGATATTGTAGTGTTTTATTACAAGAGGAAAGTATTTTGTGCACTTGGCGTTGGAAGTGTGTCTGAAAATTATCAAAACTGAGATATTTTCTCTGGTAATTTTGAAGATGGAAAATAGCCAAAATTATTGCATGTTATCCTTACTATATGCAATGTTATCCTTACTATATGCCACAAAGAGCACACTGTGGAGAACCCTAAATAATGAAAAACTTGAAACCTTTTTTCCTTATTCTGTACACTTATAACATATACTTCACATTTAGTTCTACAATTTCTAATTGCCATTAATGATACTTCAAGACTATATTAAAATTATTTCAATGAATTGGCAACATAGTAAATATTATTTTTTTACAATTTAATACGAATTTGCAATGCATAATTGAGAATTATAAACTAATCAAATAACTTTTTTTTAATAGGTACTTTTTGTCAATTAAAAAAAGCACAAATGAATGCAACATAATGAGTTTGAAAACCAAGCTCTCTGTAACCACTTAACAACAGAATTTGAATTGAAAGGATTCAAACCGATGATATAAAATGATATCATTGTTTATCTTGTTCAACATAAACTTTTAGAGAAATTTTACAGTTTATTTACATTAAGATAATACTGAGCCGGATTAGCGGCCAAGTTTTGTACATTATATCTAATGGAAATGCACATAAACTAATATATGAATTTCTATTATTACAACAAATGATAGAAATAAATTCATACCTTAAAGTTACAATTCCATTCCACCATTCTCTGAGAATCTTGGTTGACAATTCTTACGTGATTTGAAAATGGACGGTGTAAATGTAGGTATCATTTACATTTTCTTTCGAAGTTCATTCGCCCGTTTACTCCCAATGAAATAAGACTTTCACCTCAAAGAGGTAATTTATACTCTGTAGTCTGGCGCCTATTGAAAGATACCCACCAATATCCTTGAGATTATAATTCACACTAATGCGGCACGGTAACTTTCAATACGGTACATACCTGTGAACTCTAGTAAGTTCTGCGATTTGCTTCGCCAACGACGTATTCCTCTACAATAACAATTTGAAAACTTTCAGAACGATACGCTGTGACCGTCCGTTTTCTTTATGCTTCGAAAACGTGTCACATGAAAACTAAGAAAGCGAGAGAAATGAACAGTTCGAACGCGCGCCAACGCGGAAGAATACGAAAGAATGCTAACTGAAAATTAGGTCAATAGAGATCGCCACAATAGATCGTGCGAGACCGGTAGTCAGACGAAAGAAAAAGTTATTTCTGAGGTTAGCAGCTGAACTGTGCTGACGTACCGACAACGACACGCCAGGGATTCATATTGCAGCGGACTTCAGATCGGCATCTTTTATAAAACTTCAGGAAGATAAGAAGAGGTAAATATCCCATTATAAATTAATTTGAACGTAATCTTGAGGGAAAGATAATAAGAGACGTTGTGCATTTATAATAGGAGAATGAAGGGAGTGGAGTTTTTGAACATGTGGCAGTAAATTAATAGTTGCATTCATTTCTCCTTTCCAGTTTTATTATTTGCTCTCTTAAATTTTGTGTGCTCGTATAAAAAGGTTGATCTCTGGATTTAATTCAACGCTCTGAATACCCAGTTGGTTATTAAGTCATAATTGGAAGTCAATTATAATTTATACGAGAGTACGAAAGAATATAAACCTTGTACGAGACGGAGAACGCGTTTCTGGTGGGCGACTGAATTTCAACCCAAGCTACGACGCTCCAAGGCCACCAACAGCACCGAGGAAAGGGTAGGAGAAAGCGCAACGGATTTCGCGACGCGGCCGAGAAGAATAAAAGTAAGGTCGTGCCAAATGAACTGTTTTTATATTGAAAGGAGTAATTCATTTTAAACAGAAATCTTATTCTGATTTCTTTACGTAGAAAGAGGGGAGAGTAACATGGTTGCTATACTTAAAGATAAAGAAAGTAAAAGTACATTTGTTTCCTATTTCTAGCACGAGAGGACAGAATCAATCTTTTCTTTTAAAAGGATTCGAAAATGTAAAATTGTAAATTAGTGAATAAGAGACTGAATAAGAGACGAATTCCAATATTAATTATTCTCTGAATTTTTAGAGAGAGAGAGAATTTCATTTTAAAGCAGTGTTATTTCAGAATTACTAGCTTTGATTCTCAATTTGTTTTCTTTTGTATAAAGTAATATTTTTTAACGATTCTCAGCATTGCTGAAAGTGTGTTCATTGAAAATTTGTGTTATAAATGAGAGTAAGAAGTTGTGTATTGAGTCATTAGTGTGTGTTGGTTTCTTTTTCCAGCCAGTCATAGTTATTGTGTATTTGATTTTGCTTGAGTGTCATTTCATGTAATTGTCACAGCAGCAATTTTCTAGAATATACTAAAATAAGTGAAAAGTGATTCTAACTCGAGTTTTTAGTAATTTGCATCCAATCCAAAACGTTCTTCACGACCCTCACCCTCCTATTCTTCTTTTTTTATTATTTGTGTCCACACTGGGACGTCTTACTGAGCTAGCTGACCATCCGGCGAATTGTGTTCGCCACCCCCAAGACGTCTCAGGTCGGGTGCTGGCCTTACGGCGTGAAACCGACGCGTGGGTCGCAACGCTTTTCGCCACTTCGAAGAAATTTACCTGAAGGGCCAGTCGCTCTTTTAGACCTTCCAAAATTAACTGAACAGCATGTCCTCGCAGGTCGATCGGCGGCGCGGCGCCGGGGTCCAACGAGCCGCGTCACACGCTCGCTCCTGATCTTCGTCCCACGCTCGCTCTGAACCTCGTCAATTCACGGCTGAAAAATCAGAGGTCCTTATCGCCCAGAAACATGCATGCAGTTCACAATGGTCTCCTTCGTTTTCACTAGTTTTGATGCAAGGTTCATTTAACAACCGATGGCTCAAATTAGTTCTTATGTAGTGAACCTACACTTGTATTTCTTTATATCAGCATTTTTCTTAAGATGAACGGATAATAATGCGTTGTGGTCAGACAGCAGCAAGCTTTGGTGCGCGCGCAACTTCCTGCCCCCCCCCCCCACTTCAGCAGCAGAAGCAGCTTGAGTTTGCAGAATCTCTGTGCCGCCACAAGGTGTCCAACTCCAGTAACGTCTGGAAACCTCCCGTTATATTTAAAAACAGCAGAAATGGAATAAATGAAGGGTAACTTCCTTCTGAGACTGGAGGAAACTTGGCAACCACGGCTGTCTGCCAAAATTAGTACGTTTTTTGGGGTGGGGTCAGTAGGTTTTCATATCATCTATACTTTCAGTTTGCACGTCGTCTATACTTTCCAGTTTTGTAATTGGTTTGAAACTAGTTAGGTATTCCTTATTTCCATCTAACCATTCAGAACCCAGCCTTTAATAGTTCATTGATAATAACAATTTGGATTGTACGTCTATTGGATGTGACATTCTCCAATTGTAACGACAAGTCTGCCTATTCCATAAACTTGAAATGATCTCCCTGTTTAAGCTCATTTAATTTCGTTCGAAGCACCAACTACCGCTACGCTACCACTCACTCTACCCACTGTATCACGACAATAATGTGCATACAATTCGGTCACATTGAGAGAGGGGGGAGTGATAGGGAATTTCTCAATGATGGTCCATCAGTGTCTCTCAAATCTGGCGGTGATAATGAAGTATGTCACTGATGCAAGAAGGGAAACTGAGTATGGAGGGAAGATTGCCAATGCAACGTTGAAGAATCGTTGGTGATGAGGTCCTTTCTCGTGAGCAGGCAAGGATAGTTACTAAGAGAACATCTGTTCCGAGAAATTCAATGAATTTGCGACCGCTACCAATACAGTCACCAAGCTTCACACCCGGACATATGGTCAAATGTGACTCCTGAACGCTCGTGTTAATGAGTTCAACGAAGTCTGACGAACATAACACGATTCGTTTGTTGATATCTGGGAAGGGAGACCCGAACGAAAGCGCACGTAGGAAGAAACTATTTTATCAGCATTATTTGCTTGCAGCAAGAGTCACTGACTACCAGAATATCAGATGGCCTATTTCTGGAGCACGTTCTCGATGCAAAGGATATTCGTGAGCCGCTGTCTCGAGTAGCCTTTCTCGCATACGAGAGAAAATATGGGGCTTTTGACCTCATTTGGACTGCCTTTCCGTTTGTATGCGGGGTTCCCTAACGGCGGAAGCCCAGAAGCACTATATGCCCCGTTCTTAATCCGGGCCTGGATGAATACCATTTTTGAAGAATTGGCTGTCGCAATTAATCCCCTCAAAGATCGATCTGGAGAAGTGCTTTGTGCTTGGCTATCTCGTGAGTATAGGAAGATATATTGAATACAACAATAAACAAAAGCTGGTATCTTCTCCCATACCAAGGTTTGCGGATGCGCCATTATGGAAAACGAAAATCCAGGACAAAATGAAATGTGGGAAAGACGTTGACCATCTGACACACTATTTCTCCATGGATGGAAACATCTCCAGAAGAGTATAAACAGGAATCAAATAGGTAGCTAGGCAGTTGAAAATCAGAATGCGCTACAAGTGTATCAAAATTTGGAAACAGAGGAATAGAGACTCAAATAAAGGTTTGCAGCGTTGGGGACGAGAATCAGGAGATACAGCAAAGCATAAAAAAGAAGACACCAAGAATCAATAGAAAGGCTTGGGTGTAAAACATTATAACTCTTAAAAGTGCACTTCTTGTACGGTGAAACCTGTCTAAGGCGGAACTTGGATAAGGCGGAAACCTGCATTCGCCGGGAAAATATCAGAAAGAACTATTTTCCAATGATAAGTACACTGGATAAGCCGGAAACCTGCCTAAAGTGAAAGTGGAAAGGGATTTTTTGTACGACGGTTTTCTGGATAAAACGGAAAATAAATGTTTTAAAATTAAACATTGTCTAGTAAGTGCGGCGTCATCGTACCACGAGACACTCAGAGCTATGCTTGTCCATTCCCTTCCCAACTACCCTCGTCCGAACATCGTATTTCGAAACCACTGTTTTATTTGTAACGGCACTGACCTTCACAAGCCCATGTAAAGAAAGGAGAAGCGCGAGGAGTGATTCTTCCACAGTTCTTGAAATGCATGCTTTGGTTTCCCTTCCCATTTAGTGTTGTTCAGTTTGAAGAGTTGTATGTATTGTGTTAATCAAGTATTTATGAAGTCAGGCAGCAAATTGAAAACGTTAACTCTTGGGGAGAAGATTAGACTAATTGAAGAACTCGAACAAAGCAACACTTCCGCTAAGGTTTTGTTAAAGAAATTTAAAGTTGGGAAAACCCAAGTGTATGACACCTTAAAAATAAAGACCAAATCAAGAATGAGTGATTAAAAGAAATTGTTTATAGTGATTGCCACAATATTCACGAGGACCTAGGTAAATAGTCGGAGCCTAAATCACCAGATGAATTTTTTGTGTTCCTACAAAAATTGAAGAAAATAATATTTATTTTACTTTTTATAGAGTTCCTTGTTTCATTAGACTTCCTGTGGGATCCTATATGTCATTTTCGTTGATCTCCCGGGGTATCTTCGTTTCTTTGAAATGTATTTTTTAGGTGAGATAAACTATTTATACAATCTATCTTCTCTGAACTATTGCGTTTTCTGTATTGACACTTTTTATTGCAAATTTGAATAAGCCGGAAACCTGAACGGAAAAAGTGTTGGACCCAAACGATTCAGGTTTAGCCGGGTTTTACTTATATTAATTTTAGGGTCATACCATCTGCAGGTGATGTAGTCAACTATTCAAATAGTTCGTTTTGTGGGTAATAGATGGTATTTGGTGTCCGCCATCTGGACGTAACCCCCACTCCTCTGCGCGTAAAACGTCATATTTCGCAGGAAGATGGCCCCGAAACGAGCGCGCTCCTTCTTTCCAGCGTTTCCTTGTGTGGTTCATTTCACGTTACCATCCGTTAGAGACCTCGTTCAAATAGAAAATGTTCGCGTACATTATCAGAATATTTACTCTCCTGATGACTGGGTAAGTGTCATTTTAAAAGTTCAAAAACGGGAAGAATTCAATTTGTTGAAATAGAAACTGAGGACCTTTTGAAGATGAGCACACTAACTCATCACATTCAGAAGAATTACAAAACTGAAAATTGGAATTCCTTCAAATATCGTGATATCTGCATGCTGTCTTTTACTACTGAATATATTTTCATTGGAGAGGACTGCTACAGTTTATTTAGCGTTGGTCCACACAGAACTGAATCTAAGCAAACACGGCAGACATCAGAAGTCTCTCTCAAACATTGAACTGAAACCTAAACTCACTACAAAAAGGCGAATGGAAGAGAATAAATTCGCTGTTGTCATGGCTTGTATAAAATGGATTTCACCGCATTGGGCCCCAGACTATAATAATTTAAGAGCAAGTGAGAATGAAGTATCTAGCAAAGTATCTGGCTAAGGGGCGGATACTTGGATCCTGAGATCGGAAACACGAATGAATTTCAACTAAAACATGATAAGACACAAGACTGTATTATACTTCATTAAACTTTATTTTCTAACACACACACACACACACAACACACACACACACACACACACACACACACACACACACATATATATATATATATATAATGTTACTACAGTCATGGAACTCTGTAATTTTTCAAAGTATTTGTGTTTCACAAGAAACAAATACACAAATATACATGTATAATAAATTAGAAACTTAAACCAAAATATTCAATTGCTTATTTCTCTGAAACGCTTGCACATGGGTTATCGCGTTTTACGGCCGAATCTTTTAATTTTTGCTGCCGATCAGAAGAAATTTTAGAGACAACTAGAGGCTGGTGTTGCAAGATAGTGGCGTCAATTCCCACCCCTGAGTAAGAACGTTATGATTAATTTTTGGCCAGAAATCTGGTCTGTACCTCACCATCACAGTCACCAGCCACATTGGCTTCATAGAGAAATAGACGCGAGCCAAGTAATAGATGAAGTATCATCTGTTATGATTACTGAAGCTGATATTAGAGCAATCACCTTGTTCTAGATGAGATTCATAATGTTCGGTGGAAATATTTTATTGCTTTCCATCTATACATCGCTAAATTGTTTAACGCTGGTTTGCAAGATCCAGCCACTTTCCCGAATCCTGATTGGCAGGTAATACATTTATGTTGGCTAAACACGATGTCAGTGTTCAATCAGAGAATTTTCAACCAATTGAAGGTATTTTTTTAAACAACCATAGTCAAAAAACACAATTTTTCAGGAGAGGGAAAAAACGTGCCTTGACGAAATTGAAACATTTGAAACCTGAAAATTGTTAAATGATATCGTAGGCTTCCGCGGCCAGAGTCATGATCTGGGCTGTCCGGGTGACGCCGTGTCGAAGGCTGAGGTGCCGACGTTGAGGACGATGAGGTCCGCGATATGTCGGTCGAAACGTCGGAACCTCAGCCTTAGAGAGGCGTCACCCGGTCAGCCCAGATCATGAAAATTGTTATGCACTTTCTCAAGCTATTGTACTGATGAATGCTTGAGTGTAGTTCAAGCTCGAACTGTATTGTGGAAATTATTGGATAAAGTAGAGTATGTATGGACTATGGTGATTTTTCAAAAAAATGAGAAATTTGTGTATCAAAATTATTTATTTGAGGCAGTAATATTACAATATTTGAAGGAATAATGCAAGAAGTTAATGCAGAACTTGGAACATTATTGACCAACTTAATGTTCTTCGCCCCTACTGGTATCATAATTGCCAATTTTTTTCCTTTTCCACATTAGCATTTGCCATTATGAGAAATTTAAATAAAAATCTCTGTTAGCAGGTGTCTGTAAATATTTAGACAACTTCTGAAGATTCCTTTGTGATTAAAATGTCCTTTTCTAATTATCTTTATGCTTACTACATCCTCTTTTCTCTCTTTCTTTGGTTTACATCTCTTGAACTTGGCACGCAAACGATACCAAAAATATGTTTGATGAAAAATGCTGATATTGAAATCATTGGGAATAACACAATTAATATTTTTAACGCGTCTTGATATTGAAATTCAACCATCAAAATTTGAATTCAGTACAGAAAATTGCAAACTTTTTTTAAATGCGTTTAAAAGTGTAATATTTATATTTTTGAATAACCATATATTTATTATAATCAATACATAATTAATATAAGTCATTATATTATTTACTCCGAACGATTTTCAATGAAAAGGTAGTGTACGACCCCTCTCTCTCTCTCTTTCTCTGTTTGTATGTGTGTGTATATATATATATATATATATATATATATATATATATATACACAGAGAGAGAGAGAGAGAGAGAAACTCGAATATGTGCCTCGACCACGGGCCAGACCCGAAACGGAAATTCCCAACATATCGTCTCGGGCGGTCCGCCAGTTCAAACGTGGCGCGCTGGCAACGTCATCGCCTGAGTTTTGGTCGAGGTCGAGCGCACCGACCAACGAGAAAATCCGAAGATAAGAGCAGGAACCAAACCTTGCCATTGGCTCCTGTAGAAAAATTGAGGGAAATCTCAACAAGATTTTTTTTCCGTTAGGAGAACGGGAGTCTAGTTGAAATCTTCGAGAGAAACGGTTCGATGAAAGTTGCGTAAGAAAGGTACAGTGGAAATTTTCGTATGTAACGGATCGTCGAAATTCTCGTAGGAGAACGGACTATGATTATGCTTTTAATACCGTACGATGGGTGAAAAACATGCTGTGGCGAGGAAAATTGCAGTAATTTCCGATGAGTGATTAAGGGTTCATTTCGGCATACCACGGACAAATTCTACGCAGCTGCTGCACCGTATCGCACAGGCGAGAACCCTGGGCAACTTCCAATCTTCAACGTGGTCAGAGAAGTCTTAGTGTTGAAACTGGAAACGTGCGTATGGGAGAGGCCGTTTTGTGTTTTCGGACGAGAAGAATTGGACTTGGACGTGGGCTGACGGAAGCAACGGAAAGCGAAGGGCTTGGCCGCAACCGAGAAGTGGCGAGCACTCCGCTGGATTTGCCCGAGGCCGCGCAGAGCTTCGTTGCCCTCTCGCTGCTGGCACTCGTCGCCGAGGCCGGTGCCGCGTCGAGTCACAGTGCCGCCACGAAGCAAGGTCGCTGCCCGCCGATACCGCGGCGTTCATGCTTCGCTCGTAGTACCCGCCGAGGTTATTCTACACGTCTCCTATTGCAGAGGCGTCAGTACCCCTGCGTGGAAAAGGCATCAAAGACAAAACATAGAAGTTGAACTAATTAATTTGAAATCGTAATTGTAATTTAAAAACAATGGGTAATTTGTGTTCTTCAAGAAAGTTTTTTTTGTTGTGAATAAATGCAAGTAAAATTATTTCTTGAACAAGGATTCGTATCGCTGATTTGAATTGTAACTTATTAAAACGGCTTATTTAATTAATCAGTGTGTAAGAAATGTAAATAGTTTAGTGTAGAATAATTAGAACTTAGTGATTATTTCGTAATCAGGAGCGAGGGTATTCTCACACCAGCTGGTTCAATAGGGCAAAGTTATGAACTCAGTCTTAAAGAATAATTAAGCTTGTACAAATCAAAGAAAGGGCAGTTGCAGTTGCATTTGCAGTTGCATTTAATTTCCAGATGAGAACGCGATGCTCGTGTTCAAGAGTAGGTCTTGGAAAAGAGTAATCATTTTATTGTACTTACGTGTTCACTTGAGTTAAGAATATATTATGTGTACCAGAGCCACAATGGTTTTCTTCAGTGTTCTTCCTAAAATACGATCCCAATATAAGTCTCCCACAGACAATTAGATTAGAACAACTCGATAGGTCTCACGTCAGGACGGCAGTGAAGTGTCGGACGACGCCAGTAACGCCCACGCGGAGCAGGATTCCCTTAGGGCTAACAACACTTGATCAAAACAGAGTTGCAATATGCACAGCGCGTCATATGAACATTGACGACTGTTCCGTTGCAATACATATATTCTCTTTTTACGAGGTAAGTGCGAGAAAGTAATTTCTACGATCAATATCGTAATTTAGCAATTAACATTGCAATTTGCGTTTTGCAATTTTCGAAAATACAGAGGGTTCACCGAAAATGACACTTTTATAAGCGACCTTTTCTCTTTTCGAGAAAAAAATAAAAATTACATAAACAAAATTTTCTCAGATCTGCAAACGTTTTCTTAATTTTACTTTTTACTGCATGCTTACGTAGCAAAGAGAAAGTATTGTAATGCCGCGGAAAAAATCGGCAACTTTTCGACAGAAAAATTCATATAGTGGGGCCCTGGTATCGAAAAAATGGATACACGTTATTCCTATACATAAAAAATTACTTCCTCTAACACGTGTTAACGGCGAAACATGTTTATTCGTCTGTCCGTATGGTCCACGCTATTGTCTGGTTTAAACATGGTGACATGTGACAGATCATCAGTTCCGACGCGGTTGTCTCATGAGAAGCGTCAAAGCCAAAAAGAAAGTTATAACGAAACTCCTGATTGGATAATTGCGTTCAGGTGGTGATCTGTCACGTGTCACTATATGTAAATAGGACAACAGCGCCTAAACTGTTAACATGATTTTCTCAAAAACTGAAATTCACCAATCGGTCTGGACGAATCCCAGGCTCTGACAGTTTTTTAACGGACATTTTGATTTTGGGAGTAATTTACATGAAGCTTCTATACCATTTTCACATTGTTTCAAATATGGCTCTAATTTTTTGATGAAACTTTTTCTCGGATAACGCAAAGGACGCCCAAGAAATAGCACTGGTATCATTTTCGTTTAAATATCTGAAATTTTAAAATATGTTAAAATTTTTCGACGTTTTCCTACAACTACAATATTGAAGAAAGATTTTTATTAATGAAATCTTCTAAAGAAATACATCTTTAAATAAAGTCATGGACATTTTTTGAATAGTAGTTTTCGCGTAATTTTGGCTTGAAGTTAGTGCAATTGATAAACAATTTTATTCTAATACACTGCTCAAAGTATTTTCTTTATTTTCTTTCCTGGGAGAGAGCAAAGGACTCTGAAAAAGTTTCACAGATCTTATTTTCTTTTAACTCTCTGAATTTGCGAAAATTGTAAAAGTTATAAATCATTCGAGAAAGTATGTGCTGTTAGCTGTGAGAAATGCACGCGGTTGCGCGTGCATTTCTCACTCCGGGTGGGCTTCGAATCCTGAACTCAGCGCCGGTGCGAGGACGAGTGTGCATCCAATCGGCGATTGCATACCCACGTACATTTGTTTACATCCACTTCGTTCTCTCGTTGAACAAGGAATAGACCCAGGCACGGGGAACAACGTAAGCTAGTCGGAAAAGTGGGACAGTCAACCCAAAAATGCCGAATACATACGAAGGCAAGTCAATAAATAAGTCGCAAAACGGAATTGATGCAAAAATAATCAAAAGTAACTTTCTGACATTTATTTCACTTTACCACATAATCACCATGTACATTCAGGCACTTATCTCATCTCATTACAAGTCCTTGAAAGCCAGCAGCAAAGAAGTCCTCTGGTTGCTGTCGCAGCCAACGTGTAACATAATAGATTACGGCATCATCTGTATCAAAATGATGGCCACTCAAATTATTTTTAGGGGCCCAAACAGATGAAAATCACTGGGAGCTAAGTACGGTGAATGTTCCAAGCGTTCCCAATGAAATGTCCGTAACAGCTCCTGCGTTGGTCTTGCTGAATGAGGGCGGGAATTGTCATCCAGAAGAATCACACCCTTTGACAGGAGACCAGGTCGCTTGCGGCGAATGGCCTGTCGGAGTTCCCGCAGAGTGGAGCAGTAAGACGCGGCATTTACAGTTTCACCATGAGGCACCATACTGGCATTTCTGCAGTATGACTCCCCGCATGTCCCAAATCATGGTGAGCAAAACCTTGCGGGCTGATGGAATCGTCTTGAACTCTTTTCTTGTTGGAGAGGTGGTATGTTTCAATTCCATAGACAAACGTTTGGATTCTGGTTGAAAGTGGTGAACCCAACACTTGTCCCCCGTAACAATTCGTGCCATGAAGTCCTCTTCTTCCTCTGTGTACCGAGTGATATGCTGCAAGGACAGACCTATTCGGTTCAGGTTTTTTAAATTTTTTTCATGTTTCCGGGCACGTCAACTGATTTGGTCATTAATCCCGTTAGTGTAGTGCATGTTTTTCTCGGGAGATGGCGGTGATCTTCCCCCGCTGGATGGCGAGATCCGGTGCCGACCTACCGTCGGCTAGTGGGGTTTCCCCCTAACCAGGACTCTCCCACCAGCGGGGCACCGCCCCAGCCGGGACAAGCTCTAAGCTCCCGACCGGTCTCTCCGAATATGTGATAGTGTAGTGCATGTTAGTGTAAGTGTGTTTGTAAGGGGAGAGGATAGGACAAGGAAGAGGAAGGACAGATCGCGCGCGGTCCGTGGCCCGTTTGTTAGGCACCCGCCTGGCATTTATCGGAGAAACCACGGAAAACTACCGATCAGAGCAGCCGGCTGCTAAAATTCTCCTCCAGACAGCGACTGAATTCCACATAGCTGACAAGCTAGTGATGAAAAACCTGCCACCGTCGGAACTCGAACCTAGGACCTCCCGGTCAAAGGGACTGCAGTGACATCAGTTGATGCACTGAGTCACCTCTCCCGGTTTTCAATACTTTTGGTTTACACTTGACTATTTGTATAGTGTAGTAGTAGTAGAAGTAGTAGTAGTAGTTTAGAAGTTACATAAAATATTACTCATTTAAAACATCTTTCTACACATTTACCGAGCAAATTCTTTTATTAAATCATGAAAAATTTAAGCGACGCATAACATCAGATTCAATTGATAGTAAAGCCAATGAACTCAATTTATCTTATCGCATTGTCATCCTCAGAGGATTTTTTATTCTTTTATTTATTTTACGTCGAAAACAGTTAAAAACTGTGTGACTGCGTAAAAACTGTGTAAAAACTATGGGAAGAAGTGAATTCTGTGCACGTTTTCAAAATTATGTGATCCCATTCCTAAGCCATATACTAATTGAATTTTAAATACAGAAAAAATGAGCATTTTTTGCGAGGATTGTTAACAAAAGTATTCGGTCCGATGTAATAAAATATATTTTCAAGGGAAAATCAGCAATAAGTTACTTTTAACTATGGTAAAGATTGCTCTCCTGAACAGTTTGTTATCTTCAGTGTAAAAAAAACATTTTAAGGAAGATTTCTAAGTTCGGAAAAACTGTCTAAAGTTTATCATTTATAATGATTTTATAGAAATCAGTTTAATGGACATGAATACTTTTATCTTCGTTCATTTTCAAAAGTATGTAATGATTAAACTGTTTCAATTCTCCGGGAAGATTCAAATACAGATCCTCAGGATGCGAAGCGACAAACGTTTCAACGTTAGATGATAACTAATCGTTAGACAAGTCCATGTTTAACAAGAAAGAAAACTTCTTGACAGATTTTTATAAACCTGGCCTCTACTTTTCATCTGAGCTTGCAGAATGTCAATGATCACATAAAAAGTTGAAACCCGAAATTTGGCTCTTGCACTTAAAACTACGTCTTCTGCTTGACCATCATTAACCTGTTTTCTCTGAGTATGTCTTCGAGTAGAGTTTTCTTTATAATCAGCATCAAGTAGAACTAATTTCGATGCGTTTTCGAATTTTATTCAAAATCTACGCGGAGATCTTGCAAGTAATTTGTCAACAATTCATAAAGATCACTACAAACTTTCAAATTAATATCTGCACTTTGAAGAGCTTGAGATGTGCAATAGAAGTGAAGCAAAATGTCATTCAACATTGTTAGCATAAAAACGAACTCAAATGCTTGCATTTTTGTAGCGATAATTGTTCTCTCTCCTTTTTGATTATTATCGTCGGAGATAAAATCTAACCAGTAACGAATTTGAGAATATGAATCAAATATTTCTTCTGTGGCAACAGCGCTCGCTTCCCAAGGCGTATCCGAAAGTTTCTTTAAAACATTTTCATTGACAACGTTTTTAGCACACTCCATCTGTGCGTTGAAGCAGAAAAAATGTATACAGTGTAAATTGACGGCTTCCAAACAGCCATCGACTGCGCAACTACCAACAAGATTCAATGAATGTGCTGCACATGTGATGTATATCGCATAGATTTTTGTTTTTTTTATTTTTAAATAACACTTTGCATCCCTTTATAACCATCGGACATATTTGCCGCATTATCGTACGATTTGCCTCTGCCCTTGGAAAACTCAATGTTACAATCTTCACGTAAATAATTCAAACCTGAGTAGCAATTTGTTTTTCAACATGATTTTCCAGTTCCAAAAATGTGAAAAAATCCATCTGACGGCAATCATATCTTATTACGACGCACAGTTGATCAACGTGGGATAGATCAGGTGTTCAATGGACGGATAAACTAAAATATCCAGAAACTCTTTATTTCATCCCAAATCCTAGAGTGGACTTGTTTACTTATTAGTTCAATAAACTCTTCGAATGTAGTTTTCGACATGTATGACAAACTTCCTGTAAAAAATTGTTAAATCCTGTAAAAAATTGTTATTTTAGGAGATTTTTTACTTCTGAGATATGATTACCTTTTCCAGGATTTCCATAATTTGACATGTGTGAGATCAAAAATGGATAAAATTTAGCGATCAGTTCTAGCAATCCCAAATAATTTCCGTTATTGACGGATCCAAATTTCTCATTTGATTCTTGGAAAGGTAATGTTCTGCAAACGTTTGAATGACGGCTGCAACTTGTTGCAAGACATGATGCCAGCATTTGAGTTCTTCCTCGATTTGGTCATCTAACAGAGACTTCAGTCCAATTCCTTTTCTTCGAGTAGGCAAGCATTGCCTCACTGTGATTTTGTGAATTTTCATGTTGATCAATGACACCCTTATTTCGCCAGTCACTAAATCCGGTTTCAAAACGCGACAGGACATTTGATGGAAAAAGTTTACATGCATAACAATAAACCAAACCCTTTGATGAAGAATACAGTAGCCACTCTCGAGTATTCTTTTTACCATTTTCTTTTTTATTATGAAATAGATTTTGTGAGCAAAATCTTGTTTGTTTCCCATCTTGAAATGTCCTGCGTGAGTTTTCAAATGGTTCTGAATGATGTTGACCATTTTGCTATCTCTGATTTATCCAGTAGTTGGTGTCATCCGCATTAAAGCAGTCCGCAGTCCACCTGCCAGGAACGTTAATTCTATTATCTTGATCAGCAAACTTTTGAATTACAGGATTATTATCGTCATCGACAATAAGTGCTCGATTCTGGATTTCTTACAATGTTTTCTCCTCTGCAACATCCTCCATACTATCAGGAACATTTTGTGAGGTTGAAGGTGATACAGATGGTTGAAAAACCGAAGTTAATTTGGGTAATTTCTTAATGATTTCATTTTTCTGTCTCTTTTCCTCGGCTAGTTTTCGTTTTTGAGATCCACTGGTATAATTTCTCTTCATATTAAATTTTGATTAGACCCATTAAATCACCTACAATAAAATTATTTATGATGTCCATTTGCAATGGGTGCGAAATTTGATAAAAATGATTTCAGTTAGTAAAATGATTTTCATTCAATGAATTATTATATTGGCCAAATGAAAAAAAAGCAACTCTTTATACTTCTTTTTGTAAGTGCTTCATTTCTTTTATTTGGAGCATAGCTTCAGTTCGTGTCACCCGCGGAAAAAAAACTAATGGTATCACCCCCTCCCCATAAATTCAATATGAAAATATCTATTATTTATTTATTTATTTATTTAAAGTAATATACAGGCAACAGTACAAACTGATGAGGCCTGAATCGGCGCTATTACAATTCATTGAAGATATATCACATCATAATAATTAACATCACATGTAAATATAAATGTAATATCACATAATATCACAATAATAGTAATTTAACAAGTTTGACACAATTCTTGGACGGGGGGGAACAAAGTCCACATATCAATGGAGTCTATGGTCTTCCTCGTTGAAGAGATCATCATAAGCTCTTTTGAAGATCTGTAGACTAGGAGCCGACACCACGTCCTGGGGCAGTGTGTTCCAGGTGTCGACAGCTCGGTTGCCGATGAAGTTTTTGTACTGCACTAGATTACATCTAGATTTTACAAGCTTCATACCGTGACCTCGTAATTGTGGATTTCCAGAGCGCTGAAAAATACTAGTAAGATCGGAGTTGTATTGCCCTTGCAAAATCTTGAATGTTTCAAACATATCGCTACGTTGTCTCCTAGCAGTTAGAGTCTGAAGTCCGAGCCTCGCCAGTCGTTGATCATAAGCCATGTTCTTGAGGTCTGTGGGGATGCGTGTGGCTCTCCTTTGTACATTTTCTAGCAAATTCATATCTTTGAGGAAATAAGGATTCCAAATTGCAGTGCCAAATTCAACAATCGGGAGAATGTAGGTTTTATATAGTGTTGTAAACGCATCGCTTCTTATTGTATTAAAGGCTTTACGCAATGTAAATATAGCTTTGTTAGCCCTTTTTGCGATGTAACTCACATGGTTTGCCCATTTGAGGTCGTTAGAGATCATGATCCCCAGATCTTTCATGATCTTGGTCTCAGACAAATTTTTTCCTCCCAATTGGTAATTTCGTTTTGGGTTGGATCTTCCAATATGCATAACCGTACATTTCGTGTCGTTTAAGGGTAATTTCCAAATTTTAGACCATTCATAGACACTGTTCAAGTCGCCTTGAAGGTGGGGATAATTCTCCAGAGGGTTTGCATAGAATTTAGTATCATCTGCATACATCTTGAAATGGGAAAGCATACCGTTCGGCAAGTCGCTAGTATACAAGATGAATAGGATTGGTCCCAGTACCGAGCCTTGGGGAACTCCACTGTAGATTCTCTTCGGTGATGACTTTTTCTCTCCAATTCTCACGCAGAAATGACGATCTTCAAGGAAAGTTTGGATCCAGTGCAGAAGCTTACCCTTTATGCCAAAGTGAGCAAGTTTGTAAAGCAACCTTCGGTGCGGTACCTTATCGAAAGCTTTGGAGAAGTCTAAGTAGATGACATCTGTAGGGTTGCCGTTATCTAAATTTTTTGTCCAGTCTTGTAGTGAAGATAGTAAATTTGTTATTATCGATCTCCCTGGTACGAAACCGTGTTGGTGTAGCGGTATGCGTCCAGTTCTCAAAGTGAAGTTGAGTATCCTGCTTGCTAGAATCCGCTCAAAGACCTTACATATCGAGCTGGTCAAGCTAATGGGCCTGTAGTTAGCGGGATCTAGCTTACTGCCTTTCTTGAAAACTGGTGTAATGTTAGCTGTTTTCCAATCCGTCGGTAATATTCCGGAGTCAAGGGAGTCACGAAAGATTTTACATAGAGCTGGAGCTAGTTCTTGTGCGCATTCTCTCAGTACAAGGGGCGGAATACCATCAGGACCAGCAGAAGAGTTAGGGTCTATCGTTGCGAGGACTTTGTAAACATCTGCAGCATGAAAATCGACATCTTCCAGTGTCTCCTCAGAAGGAGGTGAGGATATAGGTGGGAGAGAATCGTTAGGCTCCAATGTGTAGAAGCTTTGAAAGCTCTCTGCAAAGACCTCAGCAACATCACTAGGATTTGAAACAATTTCCCCGTCGTCTCTTCGGAGATTATGTGGAACAGAAACTTTGGAAGAAATTTGTTTGCGGATGTACGAGTACAGGTGTTTGCCCTTGGCTTTGGCAATATTTTGTTCATAATTTCTCCTACGAGTGCGAATCTCATTTGTTATTGTGTTGCGTAACTCTTTGTATTTCCTATATTGTGATTGATGATTGGTGAATTTAAATTTAGTCCATAGTCGTTTCTTTTTGCGTATCTGTCGTTGTATCATTTTAGTAATCCATGGTTTGTTTTTGTTTGGGACTTCTTTTTGAGTAGGCGAATGAGCTTCTAAGGCGTTGGTTATTCCAGATCTGAGTATCATCCAATTACTTTCCAGTTCCTCGACACGTTCCGAAGTGAGAAGGAGTTGCCGAAGGTCCCTCTTCACGTCCTCGAAGTTTGCACGCCAGTATACCTTGCGGTTCTGTGTGGGGTAGTCTACATTGCGGAATTCAGTTTGCATATCAAAGCATAGAACAACATGATCACTATTACCGACAGGGCTTCGCGCGACTGGATTCGATAAAGCAGATTCATCATTTGTGAAAATCAGATCGAGCGTTGCTGACCTCTGTCTGTCCCGAAACCTGGTTCCACCGGTTACCAACTGAGAGAAACAAGAATTTCCAAATATCTCAAGAAACTCTCTTTCTACAAGTGGGATGTGATCCGTGCTGGGCTGGGGCCAGTGAAGCGACGGAAAATTGAAGTCTCCTAGGATAATAGTGAGGTCTTCCAAATCGTTCGCCTGACGGAATATGTCAAAAACGGCGTTGTCTACATCTGAAATTCTATGTGATGGCGAAGGAGGTCTATATAACGCACAAACTTTGAAATTCAAATGATGTAGTCTAATTTGCAGCCATAGCGATTCCAATAAATCGTTTTGCAAATCTGATTGAGAGATGGCTATAAGAGGATTTCCATCAAATTCCTTCGCTACATATATCAAAACTCCTCCCCCGCGCCTTCCAGTTCTGTCTCTACGAAACATGTTATAGCCCACTATATGAATCATTTGATCCGGAATGTCCGGTTTCAACCATGTTTCCGTCAGTACTATAATGGTCGGTTTGTATTCTTGGATATCCAATAAGAGCAGATCAAATTTGGGTAAAAGGCTTGCTATATTGGTATAGTAAATTGTAGGATAACGTACTGTTGCCTGCGCTAGTTTCCCTGCTGGGAGGCTTGACGACCACTGATGATTTTCGGTGTACCTTTAATATATTTAATGGTTGCTTTCGGGTCGTTCTTCTGTCTTCTTGCCAGCTTCACTCTCAGTTCCTTGATTTCCTCGCGTTGTAGAGGTGTTTGATCCTTATTAAATGAAATGTTCTGAGGTAGATCTTTGTTCCTTCGTAGTAATTCGTGTGCGAGCTCCGCCGTTTTCAGTGTGATCTTCAATGGTCGAGATTTATCCGGGTCTGACTTCCCTAGACGAATGGCTTGCAAAATGTTGGTTTCAGTTTCTGCGGGTAACTCTTTTCTAGAGTTGAGGCCTCGAAGTATCTCTCTGAATTCGCGGATGTCTTCTCTCTTCCTCTCAGTAGGGGTATCTGAATTACTTTCTCTAATTCCATATATGATAAGATTTTTCGATCTATGGTTCCTTTCCTCTATCTCTTCTGTAGCTGCACGCGTGATCTCGGTGGTATGTTTAGTCTCAAGCGCTGTCCCAAGTTTTCCAATTTTGGTATTTATCATGGTTTCCATTTCCAAACTGATATCGTGTTGTTTGGACTCAATTGCGTCACATCTTGCCGATAACTTGACATTATCCTCTTGAATAGACTTCATTTTACTCGAAATATCTTTCAGACCGTTTTGACATTTCTTCATATCAGTCGTAAGATCTTCCACCTTCTTGGCAATTCCGGAAATATCATTTCTAATTTCTTTATGAGTTTCATCAAAATTTCTTCTCGAGGTAGCAAATTCATCTTTCATTTCCTTCCGGAGTTTGCCAAGTTCTTCTTTAAGAAGTTTCGCGAATTCTGTTGCTGCCATGTTATCCTCTATCAGTGATTCCTCGGTTTCTATAACTGATGTGTCAGACTCAGAATTTGAGGGGAGATTGACAATAGTTGATATATCACTTTGATCAATTTGACAGCAACTGAAGTCTCCCTCTGGGTTTACATTAACTCGCCCTCCACAGCTCTCGTGGTAACGACAGTTGCAATTTGAACAAATAACGAGTTTGTTTACCACCTTTTTTCTGCAATACTGACAATTCAGATTCAGTTTCAAATTCGAATTTCCCTCTCTATCCATGTGTCGCCCTCTGGCGGGTGCGGTAGCAAATGTCCACCGGCACCGCGGTTCGCCGCTCCGATTGATAAATATAGGTTATGTTTAGAAGGAATTTTCTATATACGAATCATCAGCAATAAACAGAAAGAAAAACCTCACCCACAATATCCCGTGTTCAGGGCTTCCGCGCGATCATCTCGCGCATCCGCTGGCTCGCACACTCGTATTATAAATAGAATTGTGATAAAGATTCTACAACGTAAACACTTAGCGCACCGTCATGCGTGACGTCCACTGACGTGATAGATTATACAATATTTTATATAAAATACAAGTATATTGGCATATGGCATTTATTTATAATATATTAACAGCTAGGCTTATATGTAATTCAGAATCTTCTCATTTATTGATGAAACTTTACAAACATACTTCTAGTCCATTTTAATAGTAGTTTATGAAATTAGTTTATAATGTTAAGCTTTATTTCATGAGTACATGTTTTGAAAACGAGCGATGTTAGGAGTGAGTTTTCAAATTTTTACGAATGCAACAAAGCAACATCATAAACGAGTTGCATACGCAATTTTTTTTATAACAGCATTATAAATGAGAATTAAACTTAATTTCGCGAAACAACTTTCTTGTGACGTTTGGGTATTTGAAATCTTTGTGAGAAATCGGTGGTCGGCTGTTCCGTTTATCTCTACCTCCCCCCCCCCATTCCCTCGCTGCTATTGGCTGGATGCATGATGACGCCATCATTCGTGCCTTAAAATCTAATACGTCATCATTTGTGCAGTAAAATGCTCAATTATGAACGATTTCTTGCAACAGAAAAGGTCGTTTATAAAGCTGGAACACAAAAAACCATTTAAATACCATACACAAGACTCCGATGATTTTTCTCAAACATTGAATTCAAAAGGGGTTAAAAATTCGGAGGGTCGCGAATGTACCCAGTTATTTGGTAATCGTCTAATATATACAGAGGATTGTAGAACTTTCTAAATAAATCCAGAAAGTCTACAAATTACAATATTTCATTAATATTATTTTGTACACTGTTATATCGTCAGCGTCCAATCTGTACACAAAATATAACACGTATTTATAGAGGCAAAATATTTAAAAAATTACAAACATGAAACTTTTCCTTTATTTAACTTTTTTAAGTACCTTGTCGCTATAAACACACTTATATTTTGTGTACAGATCGGACGCTGGCGGATTAACAGTGAACAAAATAACTAACGACTTGTACTTGTATATTTCAATAATAAACAAACGTTTTTTTATTCTTTATCTATAATGAAAAACTATACGATATATTAGGTATATGAATACTTTAATAGATACAGTTATATAATAAACACAGACACAGCGACTTAAAGCACTAAAACCAACATCACCTAGTTATCTAGGTGATGTTGAACTTAAACAAAAGGCCGGTTGGTGTGCATAATCGTACTTTTGGATAAAAAAATTTAATCCCCCAAAGTTTGAAAAATTTATATTTTGAACTCATAAATATTAATAATATTGTAAGTTGTTAATATTGTATGTTATAAATAGAAACATAGCCAACGTTGACTGGTGTCAATTTGAAACAAGCCCCGTCTTTCTATTTAAAAACAAGCCTCACTTGGAGGGACATTTTGAAACATAATTATTACTGATAAATGTAATTTGGGTGTCAGAATAAGGTTACACTTGAAACCTAATGATTCCTACGTAATTTGAATATCTCTCCTTCCAAAATTATGTTGTGCTAGGTCAGTTAACTGGGGTTCGAAGTTCATAATTGTTGCTACTTTGCAAACAATTATTCAATCTGCCATCCATACGGAGGGGCGAGGAATCTGAAAATCTTATTAAAATGCTGGATTACACGTAGTAACGAACAATGATAATCAGCTTTCTTTCAACTTAACAAATTAGAATTTATTATAATGATAATCAAAAATGAATCAATCATTGGTCATGACCAGTTTTCTCTATATTACAATAGTTATAAAACCTTGTTATTCATTCGTGGGTCTTCGCGCGCTCTCCACTTCTTCGTTCGATGGAGCCCCGTAGAACTTTCTCCGTCGACGCAGCAGAATCTTGCTTCTGGATAAAGTCCTCGCCTAATGTCCGTGATCTGGTTCCAAATTCTCCCGGCGATACTATTATAATCCGTCACTTCCCTCACTTGCGTTTCAGGTGGACGCCTAGACACGTATTTACTTCCTACAAGAACGCTCTATCCTAATATAAAAAACGATAGTTAATTTTATACAACTGTCAATTAGTCTTTCCTCGACTAGGTAAAATATATCAGGAGCCGACCCGCTCATCACCGCGTTGCTCAAGCAAATGAACGTTCTTCTAAAAACTCGGAAGCATCCGAATTTTATATCTTTTTCTTTTGTCTCTCAAAACAATGCTTATTCCGCCTCTGCTCTGTCATTTCAACCTAACAAAAATGATCCTTAACGCCGGTTGTTTATTTGTCACATAGCGAACCTGTTCAGAATCTAACCTTAGAACATGAGGAAAGCTCTGAAAACCAAATACATTGGAATGTACTGTGATGAAGTTACACTGATTATCTTTTCATTAAACTAATGGGGCTACAGCAACACTGTTTTCTCGCTTTATTTCTAACTTTTGCGATTTTTGAAAATTCAGGGAGTTCAACGAAAACGAGACATGTGCCATTTTTAAGTTTTATTTGCTTTATCAAAGAGGAAAAAGTTAAAGAAAAAATTTGGAGCCATTTTAAAATTTTTATTTTCTTGCTACCGCTTCTGTAGTAGTTGAGAAAGTTATGTAATACTGCGCAAAAAGTGGCTAATTTTCAGCAGAAAAACTCTTATTGCTGGGCCCTTGAATCAACGTGACTGATGTCAAGGCCCCTTGAATAGGAAACTTTTATTTTAATTTTGGGGGTACTTTACATGAAGCCCCTGGGATATTTTCCAAATTTTTAAAAATCTGGCTCCAACGTTTTTGATTAAATCGTTTTCTTGGATTGCGTGAAGGATGTTTAAGAGAATGCTGCAGGTCTCATGTTCATTGAAAACCCTAATTTTTCAAAACTTGCAAAAGTTCAACATTTTTTCGGAGTCTTCCTACAACTAAAATATTAAAGCTAGAGATTTTTACCCTTAATGAAATCTGTTCCTTAAAGATAGATTTTGAGGTAAGTTCATGTACAATTTTTCGAAAATTTGTGTACTTTTCGAGTAATTTTGCATGAAACTATGTGCTGTTTTAGCACCACTATTTTTTTTTTTTTTTTTTGTATTTATTTGTAATTTGCATTAACTTGAGGCTAAAATTTTGTGAATACTACTCTTTTTTTCAAAAATGGACAGAACCTTTCTTAAAGATCTATTTTCTTAAACAGATTTCATTTAAGACAAAAGCCTTTATCTTCAATATTGTACTTTTGCAATGTTACTTTTTGGTAATTTTCGAAAAGTCGCTGAAAATGGGATCAGCACTACTTTTTATATATACAAGGAGAACATTTAATGAAAAATACTGGAGCCTTTCTTGAGAAAGTAATAATTTAAAAATTGCCTATATTTTACGCAAAATTACACGTAAACTAGTCTACTCATATTTTTGAAAAATTATTCAGGATCTTACTTCAAGAACTACCTTTGAACAAAACATTTCATTGACAAAAAAATCTCTTGTAGTTGTTACAAGAGTCCGAATAAAATTTGAACTTTTGCAATTTTCGAAAAATCAGGGATTTCAAGGAGAATGTGACCTACTCAATTTTTTCACATGTCAATTATGCTATTTAGGGACAAAGTTCAATCAAAAAATTTGTAGCTATTTGTGAGAAAATTTTGAAAATGTAATTAGAGACTTGATGTCAAGTACAGTACCCACCAAAATAAAAATATCTGTCTCAACTCGCAGGGCATTGGGTTCATTCAAATCAATCAGGGAATATCAATTTTGGAAAAAAATCTTCTGAACGAACAGACAGATGTTGTGCCATCTAACGATTTTTTGGTATTATCAAGAATTCAGAAAGTATGGATTCTGACTATGCAACATGTTATAGGAAGTAATTCACCAAGTAAGTTGACACAGGTATCATTTTATTGTTTTTGACAGTGTTAATATATTTTTAGAAGAATGTTTTGTTTGTCATGTGACAATATTGTTCACAACTTCTCATGTAATTATTTTATGCTTCATGAAGCATAAATAAAAATTTATACAGTTATCACAACGAGTTTTGTTTGAAATATGGTGAGATTGTTCAGAATATAGGTAACTAAAAGCATACAATTATCAGATATGAAATATTAGCACAAAAGGAGTATACTTATGAAAGTATTCTTAGTACAATATGAGTATACTTACAAAAACATGTTAAGTTAAATGAAAAAATTAAAATAGGTAAATCAAAAGAAACAAAATATCAATAATACATTTCCACACTTCAGATGTTTCCCATTTTTCATGTCTTTTTCTCTTCCCTCTTCCACCTCTATTTCTTTCCTTTTCTTCTTGGATTTAATTTCATTGTATTTACTTTCAAATTTGACACTTTTTCTGTTATTCCACTCCCCCTTCACTTCAAACTTTCCTCATCTTGCTTTGAAGCAAATCTATGTGAAAGTAGTTTATTTTTCATTATTTTGTTTATTTTGATTTAACTATTTTCAATTTCTAATTAAACTTAACATGCTTTGACATGTTCTATACCATGTGTGTGTCGGTGTGTGTGTTGGCGTGTGTGTTGGCGTGTGTGTTGGTGTGTAAATGTGCATGTGCATATGCGCATGCATGTGTGTTTGTGTGTGTCGATAGATTTTTGTGGCTGTGATGATGTAACGGTTACTGTATCAGACTGTTATACCCAAGATTGTGGGTTCAAACCCGATTGAAGCCGTGGATTTTTAAGGGCGAAAAAATCCTTCGTACATCTTCCTTCAGAGAGGAAGTAAATCTGGCTGTCCCATTTTAGTAGATTTACTGCATGAAAAAGATCCTCTAGCCTAAATGAAGCCTCTGAGCTACATTCAAATTGCCTGTTTCTTCACCCAAGTAATACCTTCTTTCTCCCCTAGTTGGTGAAAGGAGCGTAGTGAAATTTGCTTGGTCAGACGGACGAGCAGGCCTCATGGCCTGAGTCTCACCATGTAAAATAAGGCGTCCATTCATTCATTCATTCATTCATTCATATAGATTCAGACATTTCATATCTGATTATTGTAAGTTTTTAATTAATATATTCTGAATAATCTGACTACATTTTGTTAATTCATTTCCAGACTCAACTGTATAAATATTTTTTTAAACTTTATAAAGCGTAAAATAAACACACAAAAAGCTGTGTAGCATATTTATGTGATAAATAAAACATCCTTTTGAAAATATACGAACACTGATTGTCATAAAAAGGGAAACGGATACCTGTGCCACCTATTTATATAATTTTAGACAATTAGCCCATAATATATACTTAACTATTCAATTTACCACAAACACAAACAAGATTTATCAACTTTTTTGTTACCAAGGCCTGGTAATAAGTTTTCCTGTTGAAAAATTGCTGATTTCTGGGGTACATTATCAATACTTTCTTCTTACAAAATAAGATGAGAAAGGGAAATGAAGAAATTAAAACATTACTTTCTAAATCCCACTGATTTACTATTATAATATGAGTCAAATGCAGGTACTGTATTTCTAATGTAAAAATTTTAATGTACCTATGGTATTAAAATATGTACTGTTTTATCATATGTTTTTCTTGCGGACATGATGAGAACTTTGTATATATGATGTGATAAATAAACAATAGAATGTTTTATGAATGATGAATTTAGTTACATCAGGGGTGCAAAAGAATGACATTTGGGATATCAATAATAATTTTTGATGAGAAATACACGGCACAACACGAAATTGATTTTTTTGTAGTATTTGATTTTCATGCCAATTTTTAAACTTCTAAATTTAAATAACTTACAGTAAAACTTTCAATGTTCTCAGCTCTGTAAATGAAAAGCTGTGACTCAAAACCTGTCTTTTCGTCTCTTGTGTTTATAACTGCGGATATACTCATAAACATGGTAGTTAGGCTGGTAAACGACATACATTTCATTTAGAATAAAGAAGATTCAGGACAGAATTATCCATAAAACTAGAACATCTCCAAGACATGATTTTTCTTTTGTATACATTTCACTTGAAAAAACATTTGAATATAAAATATAAGAACTACTCATAGTCCTCAACTTACTTATACGTTTGTAATTGAAAGGTGGGAAAAGTTGTCATGCGTGTACATGTTAAACAATATAATAAAAAGTTGCTCATACATTATAAAATAATTATTCACACTTTTCAGGCAACAGTTTGGTGTTTTGTTACATTCCCAGTAAACATAATATATTTACATACAATTAAAGAATAACATAAAGCTTTGTTAGTTTGGTTTATGGATATTTTATGAATAGATAAGTGAAGAAGTAATGTCAAACTCAATCTATGAAAAGCTGCAGGTAAAAAGAGAAGAGGAAATAGAAGAAATAGTATTTACTTATCATGCAATATTTTTATCCTACAAGATATATTGAAGTGGATAACATTAATCATGTTTTTAAATCAATAGATCACATATACCCTCTCTTGCATATTAAAACCTTTATTTTTCACATTATTACAAATTTCAGTTAGTAAGAAATGATTTCATAGGTGGAGGAAATTAAAACAAAACTGCAGATAAATATACAAGTTCAAATATATTTCTGTACATGTGTAATAGAAGCACAGTCATGTATATAGCACAATGTCAGATCCCATTCTAATAGTCAATTTCAGATTGTAAAGAAGTAATTTGATAAAGTATTTACATGGATAACTCACCAACATGTAAAGAGTTATGAATAATTAAGAACTAGTTCCTGCAGTGTCATGAAATGTAGGTGAATCACAGCTAAGTACTTTTGATATACTTTATGTGATTATTGGGTGAATATGAGATTTAATACAGATTAGACAAAGTTGAGAATGGAATAAAACATTGAAGTTACACAAACTATACAGTATTGTTATATAAATCTTAAATTGTAAGTTGATTTTTAAGTCATATCATTATCTAATTATTCATTTACAGGTATTTGCTTTCAATAGAATATAGAAAATGTGTACTTTGTTAAATTTTTAAGACTTTCGATTAATATTAGAATTATTTGTTGACAAATTTTAGAATTCTGCCCCTTACTAAGTAGGTATTTTTCTAATCTATTTTATATCATATAGCCTTTTATAATTCATGTTATGAAGGAGAAATGTGTCAGTGAAGTATAACAGTAACTTTGCATTAAATGCAATTCTAAAAATGTCCTACACTACATACAAATGCTAAATATATTTTAAAGAAAATACCAGTATGTACTATTATGTTTTATATTTATTAATGTTATAATGTTGAGTAAATTATTTTAAAAATAAACTAACTTAAATTGCTAAAATGGAAGATACTTATCACAGGTTTATAAACTGACTTGTGTTGTAAAGAAATTTTTTTTCTTAATTAGAAATTGACAGTTTCTTTATAACAAAATGTCTTTTAAAAGCTACATTTGAAACATTTAAAAATTTTACTTGTTAATACAAATTCAACAAAAAAGAAAATATTTTTTAAATTCCATGCAATACAAATTAATTTCTTTAAAAGTCACATGTATTACTTGAAATTAAATCTGTGCTAGTATTCATTAGTTTGATTTTGTTAACATTTGAAAACATTTATCTGATTTCAGTTTTGTGTAGTTGTTAAAACTGATGTGTTCAAACCTTAAAAAGTCTTCTCTAACTAGAAATAATAATGGAAAAATTATTGAATGTTATTTTGGGAAATAATTTCTAATTACAATGAAATTATAACCAGTTATTTGTCCAATTATTTGCATGGTGATAGTTTTGTATGTTAATTGAAGTGAAAATATGGCGTTTTGAATTTTTTGCAATATTACCAAAGTATTAATATCAGAATGCATTACTACTCTCAAAATCAAGATATGATTTGTTTGACATCAAAATAACTGATAAAAATTTCACATTCTTTTCATAACATGTCAGTTCTCTTTCAAGCACAGGAAATTTCAACAAATAATAATGTACAACTTTATCAACTCCTGTCAGCCGTATAAACTCGTACTGTTGTTTCCATGGAAAGTTATAAGAATAATAAATACACCATGTTTTTCTTCAAAAGATGTACACATATTTCTAAGTAATGCTTAATTTTTTGTATTAAGAGTATAAAAATATGATAGGTAATTCCATGAGGGCATTGGAAGTTTCTGATAAATTCCTAAGTTGTGTAGCAATAAGGGAATTTACCTGGAAATTCCCAACGCACAAGTGGTTTTAATAAGACTATTCCATGAATGAAATTCCCTCCAAACAAGTTTCAGAAGGTGCCGAATATTAATTATACTGTGTTTGTGCTCCAAGTGCACATGGCAGCGCTTTGTATGTTTGATGTAACCTACCTGCTTGATTAGCCAGTAGGGAGGAGGTGGTAAGAGAAAGCAAGAATTGTATTGGGATACACCATCTTGATTGGTGCAAACTAGATGTAGAGTTCAATACTATTTGGTGTTAATTTCACTACTGGAATAGTCTTACATATTAAGATAGAGGAGCCCATTCATAAAATTAGAATGAAAGAAATAATCAAAAGAATAAAAACAAAAAGACAAAAATTAATAATAGACAAGAAAGAGTATACTTAAATGGAGAGAACAAGCTATATAATGAAGCAGGAAATAACGAAAGTTAAGCATGAAAATGAAAGTAACAACATTTTAATTAATTTCATATATGATGTAAATTAAACATTAATAAATTATTGTATTTGCTTGATAGAAACACACCATTTAATTTACTATGCATCTTATGATTACCTTTTTCTTAGTATTTCTAAAATCTATTTGCATCACAAAAATCACAGTTGTTGATTATGATCATATTTATATATTTTTTCTTTGGTAGAGTGTTATGGAATTGTCAGTCTCGTGAGGAGTCACAAAATGTCTATCAGTCTTGTTAAGAGATTCACAGAGAATTTAATTAAATATTTAGCTTTTTAGAAAGGGAAACTTACTGACAGAAGTTACCCTCTTCATTGTCTCAACAACAAGAACAAGAACAAGAACAACAACAACAATAATAATAATAATAATAATAATAATAATAATAATAGTAATGATATTATTAATGATCGATTCTCTTGATTTTTAATAATATACTGAATTAAATAATTAATTTATATGACAAATAATTATACAATGTTTAAAAAACACAAACAATAGTATCCATCTCTAATTTCACAATATATTTATTTCTGAATGCTATTTCAGATCATTAGTCTAAAAGTATAGGTTCAAAGCATAGATATAAAGACCATGAAAGCCAGCACATCTCTTGGGTTAAATACAATGGTTCAAGAGATCGTCATTCCACATCTAAAATATCAAAATTAAGGATGAAGAAAGATGAACAGTTACATTTCACTCATCCTTAAAAATAGTTCTGTAAGCAAACATTTAATAAAACACCAACTGAAATTTTTTCCAATTTATATATTTTTAAAATTAATTTATTTTAAATTCACAGCATACTTTGCTCTGACAGTGTTCATTACACTGAGATGTGTGAGATGGTGTGTTAAAAGTGAAGCAAATACAATAAAATAATTACAACTGAGCAAGCCAGTACACAAGAAAGTTATGCAATTTTAAATTTGATTGTTATTCATTGTTTGAATAGAAATAACCAATTTGAAAATTTGTGACAGAAAATTACTGACATAAATTGAAATGATTTGAAACTGACAGAAAATTACTGTTTTTTATAAGAGCCTTCTAACATCAATAAAATTCACATATGTATAATTAAATTTTGTGCATTTCTTATTAACATTAGTGTGTTAACATATTATTTTGTTTATAAGATTAAATGACATTAACTTCAGAATGTATTTACACAAATGCTACTGATTTCTTGAAATTTAACACATGAAAATTAACAGTGATTAAATAAAGAAAATCATTTCTTATAACCTACCTTACCTCTGAGTGATGAAATAGGAAAAATTATGGTTTATCACCTCCTTTCATGAAGATAATGACTAATTTCTTGTCTCTTTACTTCTACATTTGTGCTCAGAAATATTTAGATTATGTTTCCATACTTGTCAAAAATCAACTCGTGATGGTTCAAGTGAAATGTTCTTACAATGAATAATGATTTCCTTCAATTTCAGTTCAGCATTTTATATTTGAGATGTACAGCCCATGATATATCACAATGCTTTTTAAAAAACAATTTGCAATTAAATTGGCAATAAAACTATCAAAATCTGTATTTATAATCACTAGCATGTTATACTTGGCACTAGAAACATATTTGAAAATTTCATGATTATAGAAACCTTCTAATTTACAATCTATGAACAGCATTTACAACATTAATTACAAACTTTGTATGGTACATTAAAAATTAAAACAAAAATATATTTATATTGAATATAGTATTTTCTTGCTATACTGTTCTCACCATTGGCTTTTATTTCTCATTCTTAGTATTTTATATACATACACATTCTCACAAACACTATATTACATCAGGGATTTATGTGAGGAAGAAAATTTAGGAAATGCAACTGTATAATTCATATTTGATGTAGCATCTACAATGGATTTACAATGAATATTGATAAAGGCTACAATCAATTTAAAACACAACTTGACATAAAGTTAAGAGCACTTCAAAGTTGCATTTATATATGATGAATCAATAAAGTAATTTTTTTTATTAGAATGAATTGGTGAGAATGTTTTACAACTGGGTGATTTAAAATGTAATAATGATATGATATTAGCTCAGAATTAGAAGGATTTTTCTACACCAAAATTGTATATTATTTCTATATATCATATTCACACAACAATAACAATAAAACATTATCCACTGAAGGGAAGAAAATAGTAGATAATGACAATTAATAGATTTTATGAAATATTAAAGTTATTGCATGAATGGCTCAAGCCATGGGATCAATAAGGCACAGTGAGCACAAGTTAACCTTCATCTGATATTCTTTCAGAAATTTTTGTTGAAGTAAAAAAAGAAAACTAAATTAATAAGAACATTTAGTAATTGTGACTTGATTTGTGATACATTTTTCTTCTAACTACTGGCTCTTATACTGACTGATAATATTTCTTGTCTGTATTTCATTGCTTTCTTTTGACATGTTTGTTATTAAAAAAAATACAAATGAGAAATTCTACTTGGAATTACAGTTTTTTACAGAACAGATACAGAAATTTTTTTCATGTATGGCTATTTATATTTATTGGTATCTGTTGTTTTAACTGTCCACATGAAGTGATTTCGAAAGAAAAGTAATATAATGAATCCTCCAAGCATTGGCCCAATAGTAGTGGATTTTCTTGAAACACTTTATCCTTGCTTTCCTCAGAAAATTTATTTTCATGGTGTTCTTTAAAATGTTTTAAATAACCTTTTGAAATTGAAATTAATTCTGACAACAAAAATCTAGTAAAAATAAAATATTTCATACCATAAAAATCAAGAAAACAATGCAATAGTTTTCAGTTATGTTTTGTTTTCCCTTCACAATTTTAATGGATAAGATAAACCAAATGTTCATTATGAATTTGCTTTTGCCTTAACTTTTTACTCATTTCTATAATTGATGAAATTCAAAGTGATCTTCTGTTTGCTAAATGACACTCATATAGTTTCCCAAAATGCACATATACTTTTAAAACAAATACATTTATATTCACAGACATTGAAATATTGCAGCATTTAATTAAAGTTCTTTCAAGCTTACATTGAAACCGTGAGATGCTTCTAAAGAATAAGTTTTTTTCTAGTTTCCAAGTTCTTCCAAAGAATGTTTTTTTATTTTAACTTTTTTCTGTTTTGAGTCTGTAACTACTGTTTGAGGAATGTTTAACAGCAATATTTTTAAGCATTGGTTTCATTTTGTCACCATGTTACTATCCAAATGTATATCTGACACAAGAATTAAAAATCTTAATTTCTTCTGCTAGAATTTAGATAACTTACATGTTTGCCCTTAGGAACTGTTTTCTAATTTGAATTATTTCTCCTGTGTTTCATATTAATTGCCATACATATTTATTAGATTTGTCCCTATACCATTTATATTACCTTTCCCTTTAATGCAAATTAGAGAAATTACTTTGTATTCTGAAACTCACCATTAAAGAATATCCTGCCTTTGTTAAATCTCAATATGTATTGTCAATAGAACTTTTTGGATAACATTCTTAAACAATAACAATTCTCAGTAGATCTTTTAGTCTAGAATTTTGCTTTTAGTAGATCATAGAAACATCCTTCACAAATACAGACCAGACTTTGAAATTCTCCATCAGAGAGTACACTTGAAATCAAAATCTCCCAGGCAGTGCCTTAACTACAAAATAAGTAACCTGAGTTTGGACTTAATATTTTATTACCTAAATGCTTTATATTTTGTCATTTTAAAACCTGGAACTTAATACATTTTTGTTTACATAGCCTGTTCAAACAATATATTTGGTAGGGCTAGACTATCACCAAATAATTTAATATTAATAATTTTCAAATGTAAAAATAAAATAGAACAAACTAATACATTTAATTACTCACAATTAATATACTAATGTTAAAATGTATTACTTGTAAATTGTATAACTTATTATAGCATGATGAGGCTGAAAATAATTCTTTTAAATACTTTAATTGTACTTTACTACTGATTCTATTGACATCAATTTTCTCTTTCTCTCTTTTATTAATTAAGAACTTTAACTTTACCAAAAGTATTTTATTGCACTTCTGTTTGATTCTTCAACATTTGGCAATTTTATTCTGTATCAGAACAATGCTGAAATTTTTAGACATTATAAGGGCAAATGTACTTTTGCGGTATTTAATTCTCTATTGCAGATACATGTTTGGTCAATCTTAAGTTACAACACTGCCCACAAAATAAAATTATTATACCAATTAAAAGTACTTTTTGATAAATATTTTCTTTTCATAAAGTTACTCCAAACTTTTTCATTGTTCTTAAAATTTTCTTCTTCAAAATATTTATAGATTAATACAAAATGACCCAAGTTCGGGAAAACTTACAGCCAAAACCTTCATCATAATAGAACTTTTTTGTGGAATTTTGAAAACAAGCAGACGTTTCAAGCAAACATTGAAATATTTACTGGAAAAAATTGAAAATATTTGTGCTTTTTAGGAAAACAATATGATTACAGAAGATAAAAATTCCAATTTTGTGTGATGCCAATGCAGAAATATACTCTTTTGAATATTTTTTGGGCCTCATATAAAAGTAGTAAGAGAAACATTTTTTATAAAATTGTATATTCATGTTGTGTTTATAACAGTAATAATAAACAAGGTTTTACATGGTGCAGGGATGAACTATCAGATGATAATTATGTATTGCTCGAAAGTACCTAGAAAGGCACTCTTTGTCAGTTAAAGTATCCATTTCTTTTACTAGTAATTTTTTCATGATGTGTGTTTTTAAGTGTGTTTTGCATGTATTATAAACAATATTTATATTTGTTAAAAATTATTCATATATTACTTAAAAAAATTTAAAAAATATTTTAAGTGCATTAATTGCCTTCCGAATAAATGAGTTATTTTCAATTTTAAGTTGTAAATGAAAATCAAAGCTTGCAATAGGAGAGAAGCTTGTTACATCTGTTAGTTACTATACGAGTTTATACGACTTGCAAGTGTTGAATGGTACTATCTAGTTATTAAAGCTATCTACAAGTAGTATACTCACAACAAATACTAATATGTAAGTTATAAGAGAGATAATTAAATATGTAGATCTGACATTGTATGCTCTAAACATTTATGCTGTGCATGAACAATAACATGATTCTTTAGTACCATTTAGAATGATACAATGCAGCCTGATTTGAATTTAGAACAAGTTTCAAAGAACTATGTGGAATATTACTGCGTAATTAGATTTCACTAGATCATTCAAGATGTATACTAATCCCCAAGAAAACTACAAAAAAAAGCCACACTTTGGCAACTCTTAAGCCTAGTAACAGGTTTGTACTTGACTGTATTCAAATGAACAACCACTCAAACACTAATACCATTCATCTGGCATATATGGTGGTGATTAGTAATAATAGTTAAAGTTATTTTCCCTAAAAACAGACGACTATCATATTTCTTCAACAACAGTGGCATCTACTTTTCAGTTATAACAGAGTTAACAACTGCTTACATGCCAAGTTTTCTGTTTTTTTTTTTTCTTTCTTATATTTTTTTATATTATTTTGTCAGAAGGACACTTCTAGAATCTGCAAAACTCAAATAGTATCACGTAGTTGAAATATATTTGTATATATTACTTATTCTTCACTTGTAAATACTGTGTTACCAGTAATTATATATGAGTAATAGGAAGTATGAAGGGTTGTAACTTTGTGTGCTGGTATGCAGTGAAGAAGGTGGAGGCAGCAGTGGTTTTAATATCTTGTGGAAAAAAGGAATGCTTAACCTGCAAGATGAATGGTAAATAATACATACTTTCTCTTATTTGTCACAGAAAATAAATATTAAAAATTGAACACCTGCATGGGAAAAAATTGTCTAAATTTTGTGACTGTAAGTGAAGTAATAAAGTACCCATAATATACAAGTGTATATTCAAAGATAGTTGAGATTAAAGAAAAGACATTAAAGAAGAATAAATCAATGCACTAGCATAGAATTATCAATAAAAGATACTTTAAAATAAATATAAAAATGCAGTGAAAGGCTACAAGTCAAGAACAGAAGAAAGATCAATAGCAATAAAAACAATGATAAAAAATTGAAGTTGTAGCTAATACTTGACAGTATAACATAAAACATAATTTGGATGAATATTGCAGATGAGACAGATGAGTTATAGTCACAGCAATCATAGTTTCCAGATGTTACAGATGATTCATAGTAAAAAAGTGGAATGTTTGATAAATTTATTTTGTAATAGAGAGGTTACGGGCTGACAACCAAAATGTGACTTGAAATAACAATGTTGCAAATATGCTAATAACACCACATGTCTCAACATATCACAGTACCTGAAGCCCATTCATTGGAACGTTCTTCGTAACATTCAGTAGCTCATGGATCGTTCCAGTCACAAAGTTTGAATTATATGACTAATAGAGACTGATAGTGTCTAGCAACACTTTCAGTTATTTTAGAAGGTGTATCTTCTGAAATTTCATAAATATATTCTTCTGTCAGAAAAAAATTGACATACACAGTTTAAATGTTTTTTAACATAAAAAATTATCATTATTATTATAATTATTATAATTATTATTATTATTATTATTATAATTTTTATTATAATTATAATTATTATTAGTAGTATTATTAAAAAATCGGTAGTAAAAATTGTCTAAGCAAGCAGAGTATTTAGATAAATTTTAAGTTGTAAATGCCACATTCTTTTGGTTATGATTTGTGATTATAATTTGAAAAAGGCTTAAATATATTTACTGCCAAAATGAAATGTTTGTCCATCAATTCATTATTACTGACATAATTTAAAGTATTAGCTACTCAAACATCACTATTTTCATGTCTGAGCCATTGAAGAATTAAGTTTTTTTTTATTCTGAAATTCAGAAAAAATGAAAAACATTTGTTATTAATTTCAACTTTATGGAAACTATAATATGCTGGGCATTGTTTTATTAAAGACACACAAGTGTATGCATCAATGAACATAAATATTACCCAAATTGAAAATCAACTGTTCAAATGAAATTCAAATTGAAAATACCAAATATTCATTTTTTCAAAAGATAATTGAGAATTATGTTCTATTAATCTCAAAATTTTCTTTGCTGAAATTTCTATATTATAATATTTACATTCATATCCAAAAATAGAATGTAATCAAACAGAAAACCAAAATTTATTACAGGAGACATATTGCATTGAGAAGTCAGAACTAACAATGTTTCTTGAACAGTAAGCTATAACACAAAATATTACAATTACCTATTTAATTATGAGTAGATAATGTGATTCAACATTTGGGCAACATTTGGCTAGAACACTGACCAACAAATTCTAGCAGAAAAAGTTAATAAAAACCTTGTGACATGGAGGTTCCACTGATAAAAGAATTCTTAGTATTACTTACAAAGTATATTCCAGTTGACTCTGTATATAAAACTTGACAATATTGGATATACTATACTTTCTTTGATTATGTTTCTGAACATTAATATATGACATTATAGCACATTGCAATGACTCTGTGGTCAATATACAAGTGCAAGATTTTTGAATCATGGATGCAATTTTTCATTTCATAAATGATTCTGAAAATATTTTTTTGCCAGTAATACAATAAATTTTACTTTTTATTTGTAAGATGAAATTTAAGTTACTTAAAAATGTTTCTGTTAAATCATATTGTATTCCAGTAAACAAATTTTGTAATAGATTCAGATAACTTGCCTTGTATATCATTTCAGCCCACAAGCCCATCTATTCAGCCCAAAAGTTTTAGAAGAAAAATAAAGCTGCTGAAGGCATTGAGGAACACTTGCCTCAGCATTTATTGTTAACAAAGCATGCTGCAGGAGTAATGATCTTGAACGCAAATGAACGAACAGATGCTTATTACAAAAGCACCTGAACACATAACATTATTGCAGATGGTTAGTGCCTGCATCTGGCCAGCAAATGCATATGCAGACAACTCACAAAAGGACAATAAAACCACACTAGTTTGTTGTCTACAATGTAAATAATTTTTACAGAAAGACACTTCCTTCAGTAAAAATTTTAACCATCTGACCATGGTTGTATAACAGCCTTGTGTCAATGTTACACTGTTAATTCCATACATGCACTAAAAAGAAACACTGATAAACTTCTTAACATTTAGTACTAATTTATGCTAAAAATGGTAAAAAATTAGATGAATACCCCAATATCCCAAATGCTATCAATGTCAAAATGATAACTTGCATTCAAAATGCATAACAAATGTGGCCAACGATGTCATATGAATATGGAGTCATGCGCAAAGATGTAAAATTTGCTTGTAACAAATATCATTTGTCATTTATATAGTTAACGATGCAAACATTCTTCAGTTTTCTTCATATAAAGGGGAAAATATATGTACAGAGCTCTCCAAGAAATGCATTAAGAATCTCAGTATTATAGGTGCTTTTTATACTATTTACAATATTGTTGCAATTTGAACATGTGGCCCCAATCACATGTATACTAAAGGTTCTTTCGTGGAAAATGTGCTACACAAAACAGGTTTCTGTCAAAATATGAAACACAAGGTATTACGTTATTTCCTTTTCTGTAATATTTATATATTTATATATATACATGAACCTATGTACTCTTCATCCCAGATACAAATGCATGTGACATATCTGAGAGAGAGTTCGAGAACAATCTGATTATTTTACTGGGGCAAAAAATCACAGGCAGAGCTCAGTCATTATACAAACTCAAAGCAAGCCCTAGTAAGACCAATTAAAGGCATCTATAACTCATTAACTAAAAGTCTAGTTAACCTATTCTAAAACCAACTGCCACCACCTAACTTGCTGGTTATTCCACCTATTCCTTTTCCAAACATGTTGCCCATACGCCCAGCAATATTTGTTGTGACATTTGTAATTTTAGCCACATAGTTTCCATCTTCTCCAAGAGTCTCTCTAATTGTCACTTTTGGTTTGCTCCTGTCTCCATCATCGTCAATTCCGGTTTCTGGATATCCTCTAGGAAAATAAACACATTAAAAAAGAATAAGTTTTGAGTGTCAGAAGGGCCAGCAAAAGTCTGACATACATTTATACAATTTTTTATTGTTATATGAATATTAAAATGACAAATATAATTATAATGTAATAATTATAAATAAAATAATTAAAAAACAAACTTATTACAATAAAAAATTCTATTAAACTTAGTAAAATAATCATTAATCTTTATATCTATTTATATACAAATTTTTCTGATGTTTGGTCAACTATACAATTGTTTTTTAGTCATTGTCAAAGTAGAGTGACCATTTTTTGATTGAGAAAGTATTGTCAATTATTTGTGTAATAATAAGAGGTAACACTATTAGTCATTATTTAATTATTAATACCTAAAAATTTGTTATTAACTTAAAAATCAATTTCAGTCATAAATTCCAAAATTAAAACAGAGAAAGAAGCAGCTTAATATTATCACTGAAGTATGCATGTTTACTATATTAATAATGTATATAATGTAAATAATCTAGTATAGTAATATTCCCACTGTATTTTATAAGGTTTGAAGATGGCTATAAGGTGTAGTTGAAACATCATGTAATCAAAAAATACTGTGTGTAACAATATACGCTATAATAAATTACTCTTGAATGTCGAAAATAAAAAGTGGAACTGATTGTGTGAATAGTAATGATCAGTACTACAACTTATAAGTTATCTATACATATGTGTAATGGAACACAACACAATAATTATTTGCACAAAAATTAGTAATTTTAAATGAAATGAATAATACAAATATTTTGTCACTGCTAGTTCATAAGATCCAACATTTAAAAAAATTGAGGACCCCCTGCAGTACATTTAGTTTCATACAAATGTGAAAGCTAAGTAAAATATTTAATACAAATAAAAAAAATGTTAGTCACTACAGAAAAGAAACTTACTCTGAGTCTTCATTATCACGACGTGTACTCATTGTTAAGGCACACGTTGCCTCTTCAGTTTGCATCCTCTGAGAAATCGTTTGGTATGTTTTTGAATTTAATTTATCTTCCATAACTCCTTGTAGTTCAAAGTCTGAATATAATTTCTAGAAACAAAAAATTAAAACAGGATATTAACTTGCTATTAATAAGTTTCAAGTGTCAGACTATGTTGAGCACGTATACAAGCTATAATTGATGTTCCAAGAAGAGTAGGCAGTACAAACCAGTTAGTCATTGAACAAATAGTGCTCAATAAAAATTAAATTAAATATTCATAAAATGTTATGGATAGTTTCACTGATCACTATGCCTAAATTTTACAAGTATACTCAAACAAATATGTAATGGAAAAAAAAGAGATGAAAGAATGATTTAGGATAATCAGGCCATGAAACAAACAGAACATTAACTTTAAATTAATTATTACTACATAGAGAATTGCAAGAGATTGTTTATATACAAACTTTATCCAATGAATCTCACAGTGAGTTTTTTAAATTTTGTTTACTATTATTAAAATGTAGCAATGCCTCAAAAGGGAGTCAAAATCTTGTCTGTCTTAACAGAGAAAAGAATGGATCACTTTATGTATAAAAGAATCTAAGATTTGAATTTTCTTAAATTTGCATAGAACAATGCTAACAGTTGCATACCAATGCCATTCTGGTACTTGGAGAACATAAATGGAGGGGGTCAATAGTGGATCCCAGAATGAATCGCAATATATTGAAGGAAATTTTTTTTATGTTTAAGATCTAATAAAAAAATGTGAACATGTGTTCAACAATATATTACTACTATTTTCTCACTGTTTGTGTTAGAATATTTTCAATTTTTGAGGTATGGCAAGCTTTTATATATTTTGAACATTTTTTGTACTTGCGGTCCTTTCTGGTGACACATGAATGGCCAGGTCCTATTTTTGAAGAGCTCAACATTCAGTATGTTTCTTTCATTTTTGTTCTTTATGTTGAAAGATACTATAATAAAATTTCAAAGTGATTACGAGCAGGCCTCGATTTATGAAGCTGGTGGAGTTTCAATGAAGAGATTATTCAAGGCGATGGTTTAGAATTCTTTTTTTTTTTTTTTTTTGTGAACATCTGATAAGCACTGAAAAGCAAAACTATCACTAAAGTTTCAGAAAGGTTCTAATTGTAAAATCCTAAATAGTGAATCGATAACTCCTTACCTAAACTAAGGGGATATTGGGGTCCAAAGTTGATCCCCCCCAATTAGTGTGCAACTGTTAATAAATACTGTCTTAAAATTTCAAACATTATATGTATAGTTATTATTTACTCAATATTTCAGCTTAATATTTAGCCTTTGTCAGTATGTTTAAAAAATCATCTATAATCACTAATGCAACATTACGAATATGTTGACAATAAATTGGCCTGATGAAGGCTCTAAATACTATGCCAAAAGTCTAAAATGATGTAATAATTATAAATATAATGTTTGAAATTTTAGATCTGTATTTTTAACTCTTTGAGTTGTGAATAATACTACAAAATACAAGGTAAGACTTGTACCTATCACACAGTGTACCTTTGAATACTTTAACTTTTAGGTATTGTCTATGCTGTCTTGTGGTTGCTATTTATGTTAATTTGTCAAGTACAAGCTAAAGGTAATTGAGTTCTGACACAGGATTATTAAGAAGCCATTTGATACTTGAGGCCAAGATTTGGTTTTTCAACACTGATAGATAGCATTTTGTTGTGTTGGTTTTTATTTATTTATTTTGTACATGCTTTGTGGAACTAATATCTCACAGTGCATGCTGCCTGTCCATAATATTTTGAGTATTTCTCTGTAATTATTTTCATTTTTTTTACATTACAACAATTCCAATATTTTCATTTTTAACATAACATAATGTAGCAGCATGATTTTTTCTGAACAAGGCATAAATTTATTCCACTATTTTACTTAATGAACCTGTTAACACTGTTAATATATACACAATATTTAAAAGCAGTGGCTCAATTATTCTGAAGATGTTTAAGAAGTTATGATACTGCAAAAGCAGTGATGTAGATAGTGATAAAATGAAAACAGATATTTTGAAGAATGTTGATGAAATAATAAATGTTATAATTTTGAAGTAAGTGATTATTTGCTTGTTCAGCTTCAAAATAGAAAAGCAATGCTAATTATGTAGGATAAATAAAAAATGTTATAATGTAGATTCTAAATATCAACTGAAGTTTTTCAAATGGACCGCCGAAAGAAAATGTTTATGCCAGTTAAGAAATATTTAATGTTTGTGAATCTGAAACTTGGTAATTATGAAACTACCAAAACTAGTGAAATACAGTACCATAAGCTGACAGAATAAACATCTTGTTCTTTGAGTTAATTTCTACAATGAACTGAAATGTAATGTGAAATAAATATTTGATGTTGGCATGGTAATGTAGTGGTTAGGACACATTTGGTACTAACTTAAGGGATCTGAGTTCAAACCCCAGCATAGGTGGGAATTTTCATATTGCTAATTTCTGTTCATGATAATCCTGAGATCCACTCGGCCTCCTTCCCAAATGATCTCCAGTTAATGACTTTATTAACAGTACATATTGGGCAAATACGTGAATAAAGTGTGGTGCTTGCCATGTCATATCGTGATTTCTGAAACCTTCAGTAAGACATCCTATGACCCAATTTGCACAGGGCCTCAGAGTTAACTCAGAGTCAACTTGCTGTCATTCATACCACTACGAAACACAAGCGCCATATGCATCCAACTTGGGCCAAAGACGCTTAAAAACGTAAATGCTCGCTTCATGTAAAGTACCCTCAAAAATCAATATATCCGTTTGAAACTCCCAAAACCTTGAGTTCATTCAGATCAATCAGGGAATATCAATTTTGGAGAAAATTGGCTGAATAGTTTAGGCGCTACTGTTGACCACAGACGGACAGACGTTTTCCCGTCAATCGATTTCCCGATATCGAGGACCCACAAAACATGTATTCTGGCTACACCACATGTTAGAGAATATTTTTCTATAATTAACAACGGATTTATACACTTTTCACTACCAGGGCTCAGGAATAAGAGTTTTCTGCTGGGAATTCACTGTTTTCCGGCGTACGATTAGAATACTTTCTCTTCTTACGAAATAAGAGCGATAAAGTAAAATTGTGTTCACTAGTACATGAAGTTGTGTTCAGCAGTACATGGCAATCGTATACCTCTGAGCACATTTCCAAATTTCAGTTTTCCATTTAAAAATGTAAAATATTTTTAAGTTATTTGTAGGCTATAAAGGAATTGTTTCAACAGTAAATATGCTTCTTTATATAATTATAGATTTAAAAATGAAAAAATTAAATACAAGTTATTTGTACATAAAAGGAGTTAAAATGTTCAAAGGTACAACAGTCTTACCTATAATGATCAATTATTAATGTATTAATATTAAGAAAAGAATCTAGCAAGACATTAAGATTTCTTAAGAAAATTGTAAAAGAAGGAAATGCAAATGAGAAAAAACCTTCTATATTTAACTTTCTATATATCTTATATTATCTCAGTTTCAATTCTATCTGTAGTGAAGCTACAACAGCACATACTTCCTCACAAATTTGGTAATGATTTTGTAATAGTAAAATACTACTTGAAACAGCAAACATGTTTTCATCACACAAAAATGTTAACCATGCTGAGATTCAAACTCTGGCTCTGAAGATTAGAAAAGCTATTGACCTAACCACTATACCAACCACCTGAGTTGGCATAACAACCTTCCAGATGCTTTAAAAAGGAAGATGAACATATGCAATTTTCAAAAATTCAGCTATTTTAATGCAAATTGGATGATACAAGTAAAAAATTAGTAACACATTTGCAAATTTCAGAAAATCTTATTTTCATAATTTTTAAAAGTTCTCCCTAATTCACTTAAAATTACATATAAAATGACTCATAATTAAAAAAAAATTACATACAATTATTAAAAGATCTAATTTTGAAAGGACAGATAAAATATTTTTCTATAAATTACCTTTGCTTCAAGAAAAAATTATGAGAAAACTACATTTATTCAAAAAATTGTATATGACCTTATTTAAAGATACAATTTTTTGAACTGATTTCATTACAGGAAAAATCTCTATCATCAATGTTGCAGTTTTGCAATGATCATTTTTTGTAATTTTCTAAAATACAGAGTATACCAATTATCGGATGTGCACACTTTTTATAAATACACTTTGTTTTATTTGAAAAAAGAATAAAGAAAAAATTGGAACAGTTTTTGAGAAAAATTGTCTGTATTTCACGCAAAAACTACTCATATTTTCAAAATTTTACATGACCTTATTTAAAGATCTATCTTTGAAGAACATATTTCATTGTGGCAAGAAGTCTCTTATCTTCAATATTGCTGAAGAAATTTTTAACTTTTGAAATTTTCAATAAATTTGGAAATTTTGATTGAAATTAGATCTGCACTATTTTTTTAAAGCATTGTTTGCTCTCTCCAAGGGAAAAAATAATCAAAAAATTTGGAGCCATTTTTAAGAAAAATTGGAAAATGTTAAGGCTTTACGTGACGTATTCCCTAAAATCAAAATATATCTTTCAAAATGACAGAACCAACACCAAAATTAAAGGTACAGTGAGATTTCAAATCACTTGATTAAGAAATGCCACATAAACATTGTACATAAATATCAATTAATCCACATCATTATATTATCATTTTAATCTGAATGTTTCTCCTAAAATTTAAACATTGCAAAGATATACCATTGATTAACATATAAAGGGACAAGAAACCAAAATGAGAATGTCGGTTTCTTGCCTCTACAGGTCAGTCTCACTGATGCCAGTTTTCTCAAAAATTGTAGAGAAGATATGTAATATGTTGGTTGGTAATATGGCTGGTTTCATTTTTAAGTAAACATCACTAACCACTAACATGATTTCTGTAAAGAAAAATATATAAATATACTTATAATCAATTTCATTGAAATATATATCTGTCTGCAGATAAAAAGGAAGATGGTATAAGATTAATCTTAGATCTGTTCTGACATTTGACCCTGTTGATCTCAAAATTTTATGAAATAAAATATAAATAATTGGAATAAGAGAAGTTGCCCTTGATTGCTTTCAGTCATTTCTTACTAACCTTAAATAAAAGCTAGAAATTGTATATGCTAATGAAAATCCCAACTTCACACTAAATCACTCAAGTAAATCAGATACAGAACAGTATATCACAGAGCTTGGTTCTTGGGCAATCAAATTTATCTGGGACATTAATGATCTTGGATTTTATATCAATGATGAAAAAACAAATTTTTTTATGACACTGCTTTAATTACTCTAGTCAGGCTCCAATTCAAATAATGTTCAGATTAAAATTAATGGCATTGTAAATTAATTACAAGATTGGTTTGATATGAATAGGCTGGTAATAAAGAAAGAGAAAACTATAGCAACTTCATTAATCTCAATTTATGAATTTTCAATCAGACTAAATTAGGAGACACTGATGTCAGTAAAATTCCTGAGTATGTTTAGGAGCTAGTGTTAATCACAGACTGACTGAGGGATTGACGACAACAACAAAAATCACTTTTTTGGTGGCCACTAAGGAGGAACTCCCAAAATATGTATTTCATCAACATCTCAACATTATTTTTTTGTAGCATAACATAATTTTCTTTATTCAACATATATATACTCTGCATAATGCTGAATGTGATAAAGAAAAAATGTAAAACTGACTTCAAAATAAACTAGTAATGCACATTTTTCCTTGTGTTATTGATAATAGGTATTATCATTTTGCAACTTCAAACCTAGGGTTACTTCAGCCATCACTTGAAAAATTCACAATCCCATGAAGCATGAAAATTTGGAAAACCTTGAAAATTTTTATTAAACTTCTACAACTTTCATCTCTCATGACTTCTTCTTCTGCAATTTCTTTGGTGGAGAGATGTTATCAAGTTTGAGTATTTGTCGAACCCAGGGGCAGATCCAGCCGATCATTGGGGGGGATCATAGATTGCTGATAAATAATAAACGTATTTGTTATATTGTATATTACTTTTGTAGTGTATACATGATACTGTACAATATTATTTTTTAAATAATTACATAATTCTAACATAAATAAATATTTAAATCAATTTTACCAAATAAAAGAACTCTAGGCCTTTGGGGGGGGGGGGCATAGCCTCCATGGCCGCCCCATCCTCTGGATCCGCCACTGGGTCAGACCACAACAATGAAGGTATGATATGTATTCACTTTATAAATAAGGAAATTGATTAGAATATCACATCAAAAGCTGTTAATTCTGAACTTTTCTTTAATTCATTTTGAACTATCTATGACAAATAAAAAAATAACTGATCATTATAGGATAATTCTCATTAATAATAGAGTATAAAAATAAACTAATTTCATCAAAGAAGTAAAAAATCATTCAAAAAATGTTTTGTGAAAAGATTTCATAATTACAATGTTAATATGAATAATAGTTACCTTTACAACATGAGCTAAGCATGTGCACTGATAAAGATGAAGTGAATGATCCAACCTTTCAGAGAGCCAGTTGCAAAGCAGCTGAATTTGTGCAGTATACCATTGCTGAAAATTGCATTCATACAAATTACATTCACACATTGCATATATTTTAGTAGAAATTCAACTTGATTGTGAAAAATTGAAAAAAAAATATATAAAAAAAATACACTGGTAAAAGATTTTATTTATTTGAAGTTTCATCAATTGTGTCTTAAAATTCTAAGAGATTTTGATATTTTTTTTCAATTGCAATTGAATTCTCATATTGATCTCAAATTTTAGAAACAGGTTTTGATCAATTAACTTTTTGTTTTACAATGCTAAATTTTTATTTCATTGTCTTATTTTCTTTACATTCTCAGGAATAAGAACAAAGATACATGGAAATTATACTTCTATAAATTGTTTTTTCACTTATTCATGCCAGCAAATATTAATTATAAGAATTTACTAAACATATGTAAAGTATCAAGTTAAATTTTCTGAGGAACTGCCAAAGTAAAAGATTGATAGACTTATTTGAGAGATGAATTTAATAATCATATTTCCAACCTGGTATTGTTATTACCAATGTTTTCAAGTTGTTTCAAAGGGTTGGAAGTACACAGAATTTTGTAATTTTGAAATGTCAACTTTTTGCAATTTTCAAAAATACAGAGAGTTTGCTGGAAATGAGACTAATACCAATTTTTTTAACATCTTTTGATACAAATGAGAAGCAAAATTAAAGAAAACATTTGGAGCCTTTTTTATAAAATGTTTAAAAAAATTAAAAATTGCCTTTATTTCATGTGAAAACTACTCACATTTTTGAAAATTTGTACTTGACCTTATTTCAAGACATCTATACTAAGGAAAAAATCTCTATATTTAATATTGTAGTTGTACGAAGACACCGGAAGAAAGTTGAACTTTTGCAATTTTCGAAAAATCAGGGATTTCAACGAAAATGAGACCAACACCATTTTCTTACGCATCTTTTATGGTATCTGAGAACAAAGTGTAATAAAATTTGGTACCACTTTTTAGAAAATTTTGAGAATGTTGAGGCTTCCTGACATTGCCCTCAAACAATCAAAACATCCACTTCAAACTCACAAAGCCTCAAATTAGTTCAGATCAATCAGGGAATATCAATTCTGGAGAAAACCGGCTGAACGGCTTAAGTGCTAGCTTTAACAACAGATGAACGGTGTTTACAGACATGTTTTGCCGTCAATCGATTTTTCACTGTCAAGGACCAACTAAACTTGGATTCTGGCTACACGACGAGTTATAGGAAGTCATTTACTACATATATACATTAACCATTTTTCGTTGCCAGGGCCCGACTATAAGAGTTTCTCTGTCAATAAATCGCCGTATTCTGGCGCACGATTACAATACCTTCTTTTCTTATGAAGTAAGGGCGAGAAAGTAAAAAATGAGCATTATTTGAGGTTTAAAAGACAGAACATGTATGAGAAATATTTTGAATATTTCATCACCCACCGCCATTGAGAAGCCTAGAACGAGTGGGGGCAACTACATTTCTGGGGCCCTTTTCGATTAAACTTTCTCATTTACATATGACATACTTTACTAGAATATAAAAAAACATACATGAACAATGAAATTATAACTTTCATGAACATAAATATAAACAATTGATTTTATGTGGACCACGTACCATGTCGCCACAAGGCTTTGAGAGCCTCTTTCTCAAAGGCATAAAATAATTCTCCAAAATGCCAGGGTATTTACAGAAAAGGATGGAATTTAAAGACAAATTTGGAGCGGTTTTTGAGAAATTTTTTAAAAATATTTCTATAATTTGGGCCAAATTACACAGAAAGTACTCATATTTTCGAAAAAGAGAACATAAGCTTATTTAAAGATCCGTCTTTAAGGAATATATTTCATTAAGGAAAAAATCTATTTTCAAAATCTATCTTCTTGCATTTTTGCAATTTAAAAAAAAAAGAAAATCTGGAATTTCAACGAACATGAGATCTTCACCATTCTCTTAATCGTTCTTTACGCTATCTGAAGACAAAGTTTGATAAAAAAAATTGTGAAATTGTTAGAGAAAATGTTGATAATGTTTTTAAGGTTTCATGTAAAGTACCCTCTAAAATCCAAATATCCGTTTGAAACTCCCAAAACCTCGAATTCATTCAGATCAATTGAGGAATATCCAGAGGTGTATCTGGTATGGCAGACATGGTATGTGCCATGGACGTCACTCACAAGGGATGCTATTTAGCGTATTACCGCTAAAACAAATAACAACCCTAATGTGAAGTATCTTGGCAGGGCCACAAAGTCTACGTTTGCCATGGGCTCTTGAATACCTAGATACACCTCAGCATTAGCAGCATCTAGTGTCAAGGGTTGAGATTTTTGCGTAGTCATCACAAGATGTGTTGAATATGTAGGCCTATCTTTCTATAGCTAGTGGCTATAAGTTTGCACACAAGGGCGAGGGGGTTATGGTCCTCCTGAAAGTTTTAAAAGGAGCTCTGAAGCCTTAAATAATAAATCATTTTATTTTCCCAAATACTTTGCTCCTTTTTTTTTAACTTTCTCACCCTTATGAAGGTACTTCATAAGGGTGAGAAAGTTAGAGAATGTTATGTACTCAAGCGTCGGAAAATGGCGAATGGTAGGCAGAAAAACTCTTATTGCCGGACCTTGGTAACGAAAAAGTGGATAAATCCTGTTGCTAAATACAGAAAAATTCCTCTAACTTGTGGTATGGCCAGAATCCCTGTTTTGTGGGTCCTTAATACCGAAAAATTGATTGACGGCCAAACGTGTCTGTCCGTGTGTCTACCCGTCTGTGGTCAACGCTAGCGCCTAAACCGTTCAGCCGGTTTTCTTCAAAATTGATATTACCAGAGGCGTCATCAAATATGTGTAGTATTGATGTAGTACATATGTTACACACCAACAATATGTAGTCTTAATGAATTTGCCTTCTCAAGGCCTATCTATTCGTGGAAAAAGTATAGTGTTCGTTAAAAAACCGAAGTTAATAAAATATCTTTTAAATAAAAAAGATATCAAAAATCGAATAACTAGAACTAATGAGACCCTAAGCCCTGAATTGTTTTCTGAAAATTTCATCTCAATATCTTGAACAATTTAGAGGCAATTCGAGATGGACATTTGAATTGACCAATCCTGTATAATGTGTTACACGAAAAGCAGTGTTGCATTTAAAGATATATTTTAAAAAAATAAAATGTAAAGGAACACAAGCTGGTATCAATACGTAATCATATAGGCTGCACGTTGGAACACGCAAAGATGTTGGAATGAAATATGAGATACGTGCTGATAGCTTGGAGTCCACGGCCGCGGAGCCGGGGCGGCCGTGAGCCTAGCAAACAATTCAATTCACACGAAACAACGACTCGGACATGCTGGAACGTCTCTTTCTAGACTACAATTTTTTGCGAACATATTTTGGAATTAAACCACCCTCTATATCTGTTGGTCACAGGAGAGAATGTAAAGACACACTTTGTCAGAAATCAACTTCACAATGGTCGGAGCTCCGCAGTTTGAAAGCAATTGGTGAAAGCTCAGCTCAGACTGATTTCTGATTTGAAAATGCATCTAATGAGCTTGTGCGTATTCGTGATGGAGTCGTCTAGTGAGACGGGAAAAGAAGATTTCGTGCGTGCAAGAGCAACAAACCGAAGGAATTCAAAAAAGATATTCATTCGTGGACTCTGATGAAAGATTTACTTTATCAGTGGCGGCTCGCCAGAGTGCTAATTCCCCTATTTTTAGCGTGCTCCATGGTCCTTTTCCTTTTCTACAATTTCCTCTGGTTTCTTTATTTTCTCAAAATAGTGAAATCGATTTCTTGCTTTTGAAATGCACACGTTGTTTTAAGTTTATATTCCCTCAATACGTACCACGGAGGGCTTCGGGTTAGCTGGGCCGTATGTCCAGTTCATGCGGAACTCAAGTGCTGTGCAAAAATCTTGTGAATGATTGTCCTGGAAATGGCTCGTTCGGGCTACGCGGACTGTGTGTACCAAGCATCTGTTATTTTTTCATGTAGGCTTCGATGAAAAACTTTGTTTCCTAGGTTTAACAGATCATTTTCCAAGATCCTTATGATAGGGTTCAGGACAAAGGAAGTATCAAAGGCATCGGCCTCACTAAGAACGAGTGAGGCGTGTTTTACTGTGCATCAGTTTAAATGAATGAAATGCCACGAATGTCGTAGTTTCCAATATGCATTTCGTGCATCGAGTACAGTACTAATACATAATACGATTATGTATAAGTACATAACATGATTATGTACAAGTACATAACACATAATGTGATTATGCGAGTTATACAGTAAAATGAAACGTCTAAATGAAATCGGTAACACATAGATAAAATTAAAAGATGGGAGCACCTAAAATTTGGAATTTGTGCTAGACCATCTTGGTAATTTCATGGAGGCATCTACAAGATTTGTTTGAGAACTTTCAACTCCATGCTCATTAGCATAACAGATGTTGCTTTTCATGCCTACTTCATGCTTACCTTTTTTTATTGTTTAATTTTTTACCACGAGCCACTACTGTTCTATTTGTTGAGACGTCTATCATGTTTCGTGTGTTGGTTGCAATTTGACCATTTAAATAATTTCATACTACAAACTTTGCTGGTAGCCGTGGTTGCTCTGCGAGTTACATGCTACTAGGGAAAGTTCTCAAGGAAAGAAAACCCATCAGCATAGGGATAGTGAACAAGCTGTAGAAGTTGCACGAACGTGCACCTTGCCAATCGCAAAGTTCATAGCTCATCAAATACGCGTTCCTCGACTTTCGCAATTGATCCAAGCATCGAGAAGAGATGGGTAGGGTAGGCATTGACCTAGGGTCTGCACCAGCGTTCGTCGTAATTTCGTTGACGCCTAGTAAGGGGCGGATTTTTGGATCTAAAACATCGCCAAAATGATCAATAAAATGCTCTTAAAATGTTATTAAAATGCTCCAAGAGCAAAGAAAAATGAGGGATAAAATCTTATCAAAACTAGTTCAGATGAACAACTTAAACTGTTATGCGCAAATGTTACTAACGGATACGTAACTGATGTAATCGAAGCTTCTTCCTTTCGTTCAAGTGAACTCAGCTGGCACTTTGGTTTGTACTACTTTTTACCAGGAAATCTGACTTTAATTATCCCGAAATCGACCGAACAACAATGGTGCTAAAAAGCGTCATAGTAATCTTAGATTACATCCTCACAACGTCTGACATTACAATTACAGATCGAAAAAGTTGAATAGGTTACTCAGGAATTCTGTGTAAAACATTTATTGCATCTCTTAAATTCAATGAAATAATCAAAAGCTTTAAAAATGACAGGAAAAGGCTTATGACCTATTAGTCAAAATCGACAAAAAAATAAAAGTAAAAAGTACTAATCATATATTTCCTTTTGTCATAATATAAATTTATTGTATGTACTAAAAGGCATTGTTCTAAAGTGAAAAAGAAAGACAATGCCATTTCATTGACACCCCCCCCCCCACACACACACACACTTATAGCTCTCAGGCTGCCTGAGGCAAGGACCCTTCCGCCTCACAAGCAGGAGCCTTCGCACCTGCTGCCTCGACGACCCGACAACAGATGGGAAGCAAAATGGAGCGCACACCGCTCAACTCAGAGAAACTACTGTGGCAGCAACCCTAACAAATGTTCAGGGTTGGGCAAAACACTTTAAATTTAATATTTAAATACTTCAAGAAAGTACTTTGCATAAATAAGTATTTAAATACATATTGCAAATACATTAGGTTTTTGGTTTGCTAAATATCAGTGGCGCCTCATGAACAAATGTTCAGGATAGGCAAAACAGATTACTGAACATAGGTGGATTCCCAGATCGGGGGCATGGGGGCCCACATCAATCCAATTTTTTTGTAATTTTATTCAATTTATTCAAAAGAATTGTCTCACTGATATCATTACATTCCCAAGCATTATTTCCATGAAGCACGCTCAGATGTGATTTCAAGGTTCAAATCCTAAAAAAGTGTTGCGAGTTAGTGTTGCTCTGACAATAATTCAGAAATCATATTCAAATTTCGCTGGCCCACACATAATGTGCATGCATGAGGTATGGACACAGCATTCTACTGCTCCATGTTCACTAAAAGACCATTTATCAGAATACAGTGCGAAATGAGGCAGCGCCCGGGTGTGCCTACCCTGAGAGCTACAAACGAGTGCATGTCTCTGCGGGAAGAGACGATACAGACCGCATGGTGAACAGGCTATTGGAAAACGCTTCAAGTGTGTGTGTATATATACACACACCTTAATTAAAATTGTAAATCATTTAATTTCTTCATTATTATGAAATGTATTAAACTAGTGCACATTCAGTTACACATCAGGGTAGACAATGCCTACCTCAAAATACAGTAAATATAATAATTTTATATTACAATAAATTAGCAATTGACAGTCAAACAAAATTCTGAACAATAACTAATATAATGTTCAGATTGTTGTAATGTATTGTAACGATATGTATAAACACTTTGAAATGATAAAAGAATGTCTAACACAAATTTTCCTTTTAAAATAACTAATTTTTCAAACAAATCATCAGGCAATAAACCTCAGGTGGTGAATATATAAAACCTACCTAGGAAAACAGTAATTTAACTGGTGTGGATGAACATAAACTAGTAATATAACGAATAATTGCTTGGTTTTGTATTGTTGTGAAGACCAGCATTTTTAATGATTTAGTTTTATCATTTAAAAATGAAGATAATAAAATTCAACCGCTGAGAAAAGTTTCTAATTTTGTTTCAATGACGTGCATTCACTAGCGGAATCAAACAAAAGGAAACTATCCTCATTATCTTCTTCTTCATCTGTATTTAAAGTGTTTTAAGTTTTCCTTTCTTTTAAATACACCTATTTTATGTACCTCCAAAAACTATGTTGAAAACTCAAAACTACAGTTTTTCAAGTACAAAATGTATTTAAAATACGTATTTCAAATACAAATATTTAAATACTGCCCAACCCTGCAAATGTTACTCAAATGTTATGTGGCAGAAGCCACATTGTAACTGGAAATGGTTTTTAAACTAATAAAAAAATTCACAATTAAAAAGCTTGGTGAGTGGCCACACTTTGGCTGCAGTAAATTTTTTAAGTGTATGAGTACTTATTTATTGCCTTGATTGAACACAGTTAAATTAAATGTTGTTTTTTTTATTTAATGTCTGTGTATGTTATGTGTATACCTTGTCCCATCCATAGCTCACAATGTAAATACAAGAAATGAGCATATTTTCAGCACCTGAGAAATGCTTAACAGGCTCTTGACATAATGGCAACAGAATAATCTTTGTTAGTTTACAAAAATACTGACCATTAGAGACTTACCTCAAAAAAATTAAGAATCCAGAGTTCATCATTTACTTTACTTCGTATTTGATCCATACAATTACGAGTGAAATTAACATAGGCTTGTCCCATATCTTTGCCTGACCCTGAGACATTCTGAAATATATGCATATATTATTCATTTCATCACTCATGTATTCATATTTTACAAAAATGATATTATGAAGATATACCGTGAAACTGAGGATGGAACCAATTAAACTCCCTTCATCATAACGTGACAATTTGGATAATGTTGCCTCCAGTACTGATACCAATTTACTGATCATGCCTTGGGTCATATTGGCTGATGTCTTCTCTATGAGATCATCAATTTTTGTATGGTACTGGTGCTAAAAGCAATCATTCAACAACATGAAAAAATAAGCAAAAAGTTTAATTTACTATACTTCATTAATGTCATTTCTTTCCTCACCACATCAACTCCATCTACCGCACACAACTTGAAAGACTGGTTCTTAGCATCTAAGATAACATTAACCATTGCACACATTTCTGATGGGATAATATAATCAGTAGATGTAAACGTTACACCTTTCTTCAGCCATTGTTGAAATGCATTTTCAGTTCTGCAATTATTAGAAAGATACATTTCAATGATAATAGAATAAAATTATACATTTAGAATACAATAAATGTGGCATACTAACATATTAGAATCTTTTAAATAAAGTATCATTAATTCCACAGTCTGACTTGGTCATGTATTTTACAAATATATGGAATCGAAGGCAGCAGATTCAGTTCTATGTAAGGTATGGGTGTTTTCACCATGTGGTTGGGACATAGTTGACTTTTCATATCACCATTTGTCCCTTTAGACCATCATTCCATTCATAATCATTCACCTCACATTATCAATCACCTTTCAAGATCACTTTTACCATTACTCACAGTGGAAGGCAAAGGCAAACCAACACATTGGTCACCTGGCCAGGAAAGGACAAAGTTGTAAGCACCTATGTTCAGTAATTGAGTATGGTAACCATTATGAATTTTACTAATCACTAATTTTAGTAAATAAGTTAAAATTGTTGTTATCATTTCTTCACTTCAACTTAAAAGAAAAGAAGAAAAGAATTTCCATCATTGGTTTCCAAAATCGACAGTTCAAGGATTCTGGGGTCTGTAGATGATTTGACTGATATTAGGAAGCATTAAGGGAAAATAAGGATGTGCTGGAAGCATTAACAAGAGGTTAAGTAAAGACTGTAAGTAGACACTGTCTAAAAGAATATATCGATCTTGTTTCACTGGAAAACATCTCAGTTCCTGAAAGTGAACTTCAAGGAGTCCAGCGGAGGCTCAATCAATAGCAGCATGGCTTGTTGCGATGGTATATATTTCATGGTTACCTACTTCAAAGAAGCTTGTCAATTCCTGGCGTTAAAAGATGAGGAGGAAAGTGTTGAATTTTTGTTTCTTTTGTGGTTGGCTTGATTAATTTCGAAACCCTCAAGGGAGCTTTAGATATTATCTTGAAAGTGTAATTTCACTAATCCAAAGAAAATATGTTTTCAGATAAAGTAACCCAAATAAAAATATGTTGAAAATACTTTTGTTTCTCAATATAAGCAATAGAGTTTAAGAGAGAGAGAGAGAGTGAGAGAGAGGGAGAGAGAGGGAGGGAGAGGGAGGGAGAGGGAGAGAGAGGGAGGGAGAGGGAGGGAGAGGGAGGGAGAGGGAGGGGTGGGGAGGGGGAGGAGGAGAGAGAGAGGAGAGAGGAGAGAGGGAGAGGGAGGGGAGGGAGGAGAGAGAGAGCAGAGGGGAGAGGGGGAGGGGGAGAGGAAGGAGGAGAGGGGAGAGATAGGGGAGGGAGGGAAGGAGGGAGCGAGATAGAGCGAGAGGGGAGGGAGTGGGGAGAGGGAGAGGGGAAGAGATGGGGAGAGAGATGGGGAGAGAGAGGGGGAGGGAGGGGAGGATGGGAGAGAGTGAGGGAGCGAGTGGGGGTGAGTGGGGAAGGGAGTGGGGGAGTGAGTGGAGGACTGAGTGGGGGAGTGAGTGGGAGAGTGAGTGGGGGAGGGGGAGGGAGAGGAGGGGAGAGGGGGAGGGAGAAGGGGAGGGAGAGAGATAACCTCTTTTTCCTCAAAATCTTTGCATATATAATGGTTTGACATAATATCAATCAGTATAATAAAGCTCACGTTTTGGGCACTGAGGAGGCAAAAATGTAACTAAAAATGGAAGTAACAATTGCTATTGTTTGTGAAATGGATCATATAATTAATAATAATAATAATAATAATAATAATAATAATAATAATAATAATAATAATAATAATAATAATAATAATAATGATGATGATGATGATGATGATGATGATAATGATAATGATGATGATGGTGCGGTTGCTTTTTCTGGCCATCAAGCAAAAGTAAAAGAAAGTTCCCCCATGCAACGTTTGTGCATTGCTATGCTCATCGATTGAGAACACTAGAGATTTTTTGCAAGTCGTTGATTTGACGACGTAACACGACAATTCTGTGGAGAACTGAACTGCGCATGCGCCGGCATCAAATGACGGGATTTCGATTGACGGATCCCGACATTCTCCCTGTTTTGTCGTGTACGACAAATGTGTTCGTAATTTACACTCGACGTAGTTTTCGCCGCCACTCTAAACACGAATTCAACACTAACACACAATAAGCATGGTTGTAATGAAAAATACAATATCCATATTACCAAGATAATAATGCAGGAACTTAATGGCTATGTTTTTTAAAAGTTAATTCAAATATGTCACAAATAAACAAACGTAATTGTTAAGGATTTGGAGGTTATGTATATATCGAGGTTCCTTTGATTTCATATAGGGGTCTATCATACGTTTTACTATCTTGTAATGCTTATAAAAGCAAAAATGGACTCAGAGATTCACAGACGTTCAATAAATGCTTGCTGATTCAGTTCCAATTAGTTCCTAGTTTTAACGCACGTTTTCAATTGTACGACATGCAAAAACTCATTTTTCAGTTGAAGATACACTCACTCAAAAAAATATTACGATTACGATATTATATAAAACCTACGATTTTATCATATTTTCTTTTATTTTGAAGAGAATATTAAACTTGTCGTAATTTTGGTGATAAATAATGAAAGACGTGCATTTCATATGCTAGAAAAATATACAAGTTTAATTTTCACATTAAAAATTATTAAACTACAATTAGTTTGAAGAAATCTTACTTCTTCGGAACGTCAAAAAAATATTCGGACACATAATATAAACCAATTAATAACACTAAATAAAACAAAAAATAAATACATCAATAACTTGTTAAGAGTCCTTTCATTATCGAAACTTCATTCAACCTCATTGACATGCTGTCTACAAGTTTTCTGGTGTACTCTGCAGAAATTTTATGCCATTCTTCGCGCAGTCTCACTTTTTAATTGTTCTTTGTTGACAATGGGCTCCTTTCTCACTTCACTGTCCAACTTTTGCCGAAGATTTTCAATGGGATTGGTGTCTGGGGATTGTGGGGGAGGGTGAAGAACTTTAGGACAGTTGTATAAGAGCCACAATTGAACCAATTGGGACATGTGTTTTGGATCATTGTCCAGATAAAAACTAAAATTGTGACCTATACCTAGCTTCTCAGCACTTTTCTTAAGGCTGTTCTTGAGCACTTGAAGATATTTGTATTTGTCCATTATATCTTCAATGAACACAAGCTCAACCACACCACTCGCCGCCATACAGCCCCACACCATTACGTTCCCACCGCCGTGTTTTTCTGTTGGCTGCAGATTTCTCTCTTGCAGCTGTGTGCTTGCCTTTCTCCACACCAATGTTCTTCCGTCAGGTCCAAACACATTGAATTTACTTTCGTCCCAAAAACTAACTCTACTCCACCATTCAATGTCCTTGTTTACGTGTTCCTCAGCGAACTCCCGCCTCTTCCTCTTGTTTATCTTATTTATGAAAGGCTTTCTTCTGGCCACGCGACCATGAAATTCTGCTTTTCGTAGAATCACTCTAATAGTTTCTGGATGTACTTCCTTCCCCAGTTCTTTTCTCACCTCTGCAGCAATCTTTGGTGCACTTAATTTCGGATTATTTTTAACTTTCCTGACGACAAAGATTTCTTCTCGACGAGAAAGTTTATGGGGACGTCCACTTTGGCGGTGAGACTCAATTCTATCTTCTTTTTTAAATCGCTTGATTATATCATACACTGTGCTTTTCTTCATATTTAGAATTTTTGCAATTTCACGGCAGCTCTTACCTTTTGCATTATGAAATATCACTAACTGACGCAGTTCAAAAGAGCTGTTTTTCCCTTTGCGTGGCATTCTTTCAACGTTCTTCAAGGAGAGACACTAATAGACTGATTTTGGACAGCGCTTCGGTTGACCGTTACGACCGTCCTTGAATCAACCGTGGGAAGAGTTTCTACGTCCGTTTTCCTCCAATAGTTTGTTGACAAAAATGATTAATGTACAACTGTCCGAATATTTATTTGGTGTGCAATTTCCGTTATTGAAAGTTCTAATGCAAATTTATCATTGATGTAAAAGCGGAAAAAATGCATTTTGCAGTGTACGAGTATTTAAAGCTAAAATAATATTAAAATTATTACTGGCATAATATTTTATGGTTTTAACAGCCTCAGAGCGTGTGAAACGTGAGTAATCTGAATACTGTCCGAATATTTTTTTGAGTGAGTGTACGTTAATTCCTATCGACGATCATGTTTGCGTACTACGACAAAGGATTTCCCGTCTTGCAAAATCTCTCTACTGAATGGGTTAGCCGTCTTCTTTAAATTCACAAAACTGTAACGAATATTGCATCATCCGCCAGAATCCGCCGCGCGGATTGCATCATCTGTCGGCAACCCCAGACTGGGGTTCCGGGGTATTCAGGCGTCGCGTAGATTATTGGCGCGAGTTTCGGAAAGGCTTAGGCAGGAGCCAGTCAGGTATAAATTCGCCACGGTCGGCGGCCGCTAGTCGGTCTGAAGTGGAAGCTGAGCTGTGAAGTGTGTGCATCGCGGAGAACAGCGGTGCAGTGATGTGTGATCAGCGCAGTGGACTGTGGTCAGTACATCGCATGGTGGTCAGTGCATGGCACGGTGGTGCGTGCTTAGGACTGTGCGACAGAGAAAAAGAAGTGAACAGTGAAAATAAATAATCAAGAGAAGTGAGCAGAATATTGAAATAAGCTAGTGAAGAACACAAAGACTGTGAAGACTATCTGTACATAAATCAAGTATTTTTTGTGTACCTTTAAGAAATAAAGTAGACGTTTTTGTTCAAATAATATCTGTGTTTTAATTCACCACACAGAATCGTAACAAAACGAATTAAGGAGTTACATGACGCACATAGAAGATACCGAAAGTGGCGTCAACCCGCTGGAACTACACTTTTCTTCTAGTTGAGGCAGTTTATGGATGCAAAAGAAGGTTTGGGACATTTGTTGCAAAGAATTACCGATCCGGAAGAAAAATAGGACCAAGAGAGTTATAACGCTGCTCTTGGTTTTAGTGCATCGAACCCGTTAACTCACATATTTACTGCATCCTTATGCACTGGAACGTTTCCAGATATTTTCAAAACAGCTAAAATTAAGCCGCTCTTCAAAAAATGCAACAAAAATGAAATTCAAAATTATCGGCTCATTTCTCTTCTATCAGTTTTTTCAAAAATATTAGAGAGACTTTTTTACGAACGAATGGAAACCTTTCTCAGTAAATACGACGCGCTTTCAGATTGCCAACGTGGATTTAGAAAATCAACGGAAACAGCCATATTTTCTTTTCTTAAAGATGTCGCTTCATCATTGGATCAAAACGAGGCACCTATTGGATTATTTTTAGATCTCTCAAAAACTTTTGACGTCATTGATCATGACATTTTACTTTAAAAATTACCTTCATATGGAATCCGTGGTATTGCTCTAGATTGGTTATGTTCGTACCTTAGACAACGATCTCAGAGAGTGGAAATACCTTACTGGATTGATGGAACACTACGTACGCACCTTTCCGACTCTTTGCCCACTGCACGTAGAGTTCCTCAAGGATCGCTTTAGACCCTATTCTGTTCCTACTTAAGTAAACGATATGCCCTCGACGATTCGAAACGGAAGAACGTTTCTCTTTGCGGATGATACGAACATCCTTTGCAATAAAGAAACTGTAAATAGTACAATATCAGATGTTTCAAATTGGTTCCGAAATAACAAATTAATAGTAAACGACAAGAAAACGGTTTTAATGCAGTTTTCCATTTCAAATAAACAATTCTGTGCTCCATTGAAAATGAACGGTATACCATTGACTGATGTTAAGGCAACAACATTTTTAGGTCTCTCAATTCAGTCTAACCTTAAATGGAACGTCCATTTAAATGAATTGAACACAAAATTAAGTTCATTATGCTACGCGTTCGGAATTCTTTCAAATTCAGTCAGCCTTCATACTGCTCGTTGTGTTTATTTCGCGAATGTTCATTCCCGCCTGAGATATGGCATAATATTCTGGGGAAATACAACTTATAGCTCCCAGACTTTTAGATTAAAAAAGAATTGTACGAATAATAACCAAATCCCACCCACGTGATTCTTGTAAGCCCCTCTTCATTAATCTAGGAATTCTACCATTACCGTGTCTTTTTATTTACGAATCAGTGGTTTTTGTAAAAAATGACTTGCTTAAGGGCGGGAATATATTTTCAGAAAATGCCGAAGTCTATTACTAAAACACTCGACGTAGAAATCATATTCATCAGGTGACAGTATCAACAGCTCATTACAAAAAATTCACATACAATACATGTACATTATTTTACAACACTTTGCCAGATGACATTAAACGATTAAATTCAATAGAAAAGTTTAAATCCCAAGTGAAATCGTTTCTGCTGCATAACTGTTTCTATACAATTAGAGACTATACTGAGCATCACAAGAAAAGTAACATTAATTTTAACAATGTTACATAATGCATTATTTACCATTTGGACTGTATAAATGTGTATAAACAACCTGTAACAAGTATTGTACTGCAGCCTCCGGGTCAATGGCCCCCATCTCGATCAGGTTTTTCGTCCAGTTTCCCTGATCCATTGAGTAAATGCTGAGATGGCCCCTTGTTTTGCTTCTGGACATAAATGTAACTTCATTATCTGTGCACGTCTTCTAGAATTCATTGGGAAATATAGTTATTCAAACTATCGTTTCCATGTTGTTGCTGCAGGAAGTATTATTCCTTGACGAAGAACATCATGGATAAGAGCCCAAAATTTATTGCTTATTAGCTTTTTTTATTTTTCAAAATTCATGTAGTATATGACTTAGTGTAGAGATCACAGATTTTTTGAAAATGTGCATAGAATTCACTTCTCCCCATAGCACGTCATACGCAGTTTCAACTGTTTTTTGATGTGAAATAAATAAACAAACAAACAAACAAACAAACAAAAACAAATAAGCAGAAATACTGGAGCATAAAATTGTAATCCAATTATATGAATAAATTCCCGCCTCGCCAGGGATACTGGCGAGGGGAAAATTGAAAAATCTCCGCGCATTACGCCCTGAGAAAGGTCGCAGAATGGCGGCCGAAACGTCGGGACCTGTGCCTTGGACATGGTGTCTCCCGGACAGCCAAGAACATTCAAATTCCGGCCGCGGAAGCCACGCTCTCACGGTATACCCTCTGACCCACAAGACGTTTCACGAGAGCGACGGAGAAGGCCCTTGCTCATTGCTTCAAATGCCCAGTAGTGATGACGTAAACGTGATTCGAGGAACGTGCGTCTTGTTTGCTGCTGGATCGGAACACCACACGGCCTGAAGAACACCACGATAGGATGGTCGAAACCTCGGCATCAATACCTCACGTGGTTCGTGACGCAACCTGGTGATGGACAGAACCACCTAAAATTGGTGTACCGGAGGAACCCACACCCGGACACTGGAGAGCCATGCCCGGACACTCGACAGCCTATGCATGGGCAAATGTTCTGCGGATTTGATTTGAATATACTGCTGACAAATAACAAACCCTCCATTCCTCTTGTGCCTAGCAAAAGAGATCCGAAGAAAACTTGTACAGAAAGTGAAGTTACATTTACCAGAAGCAAAGCAAAAGGCATTTGCTCAAAAGATCAAGGGAAACTGGATGAAAAGCTGATCTAGATGGGGGTCATTGACCTTGAAAATGGTTTTGAGCATTTGAAAAACAATATTACATTCAATTTGATGGTTTCAGCGACAATTTTGTGGTATTACATAATAAGGTAAATGAAATGAAATTCACAATGAAAAATATAATGTATTTTTAAAAATTTTTGTTAAATAATACATGCTTCAGAGAAAATATCCCGATCTTCAGTGGGTGTACAGTAAGAAACATGACCAAAGTTGTTTTTTAAGTTGTAACTAATTAACACAATACCAACTTAATAAAATCTCAGGGCATGTGGTCTGGTGACAATATCAATGAAGCAGGAAAGTTAGTAATGTTTATTGATTTCAATCCAAAAGATTTTTAAAAAGAAAGAAAGAAAAAAAACAAAAACATATTCTTCATTGTGAATAATTTTTTCTTCATTCCATTTAGCTTTCTATAGTTATCACTACTGTATTTAAAATCACAAAATATGATTTAACACAAAATGTGTTGACCGATATACGAATGTAATATTTATGATATTCATTTTACAGGAGTGTTGAGACTCATTAAACAACTTTCCTGTTAAGTGTTTTCATGTTGTCTCATGCTCAGAGTGTAAGCAGATTCCTCAACGTATTTGTAATCATATTACATGTTTTAAGTGGGCTGTTTCTAACTTGCTTTTGCCTTTTTATAAATTTATTTTTTAATGATTTTTTAATTTTTATTTTCATTTTTTAGGACTTGCTTCATTGAGAAAGTTCTGGCCTAATTTGTAAGATCTGCATCCAGTTTGTGATACTAGTAGTCTCAATCACTTTTTTATTCTCTCATTATTACCTTTAATATTGTTTTAGGAATCTTGAATGGTGTGTTTAAGAGCAAAACTCATCTGTAATTTTTACAATAATTATAATTTCTTTGGATGCATTTGCAACAGCACTCCAATATTTTGGGTAATATGAAAACATGACTACTTGCTCAAACTGAGCAAAAACAATGTTTTTTTTTGCTGATCCAGACATAACCTCTGTGTATGGAGAAATAAAGGTTGCATCATGCGATTTGCTACAATTCTTTGGAGAAAGACACACAAATACATGTCAACAACAACTTGATATTTGATGTAGTTGTTTGGATAACAAAAATAGGTCCATAATATACATGGATTTGGAATTTGAAGAAGATTCCAAAACAGGAAACAAAACATTTTGAGAAGTGTGAATACACTTTTCAATGTTGGTCCTTGACAACATGTTATTTTATGACAAGATTATTTTGCCTTATGAATGAGTATATTTGTTTTAAGGTTGATATTATTCATTCCTATTGTCTCATAAATGTGTCCTCTTAGAACAATTTGGCTGTTATTGGCTGTCAATATTATTTCTGGCTGGTAGTCTGATTTTTTTAAATTCTTATTCTGTACTAACGAATGTTAGAATTTTGTTTTACAGTTTTACCTACCATTTATTATCAGCACTTGCAGGGTATGAAGAATTATCAGTTTATTTGGTATATAAAAAGAAAGGTTCAAAATTCAAAATTTATTGCTTATTTATCCTTGAAAATCGATTTTATTACATGGGAGTTTTTTTGGTTTTTTTTTCTCCCTTTCAAAATTCAAAACTTAAGTAGTATATGATTTAGTGTAGGGATCACAGAATTTTGAAAATGTGCACACAATTCACTTTTCCCCATAGCCCGTCATACGCAGTTTTTAACTGTTTTTTGACGTAAATAAATAAATAAATAAATAAATAAAAAGGTCCCTTAAAAATTATTCTCAATTTTGAGGGAGAAAAATTTTCAATTTTCAAAATAATCTCCTCCAAATAATATTTTTTCATTAATATAATGTGACAAACATAAGGAAATTTTTTAAGAAGCAACTTTATTCTGTTTCCTTTTCTGTGACTCTTACGGTTGAAAATAAAAGAAAGGTGCTTCTAAAAGACCTCATTATGTTTGTAATATTTTAGTGGAGAAGCCTGTTCATTAGAGATGAATGTTTTCTGTTCTGAAAAAGTGTCAATGAATGGCATTTCACTCTATTAGAAATAAGTGTAATAATATTTTACCTTTGTATACATGACTCTATCATATCACATGCCATCAGTTTTAGTCGCTGTTCCAAATGTTGCCGAAATTCAGCATCAGGCCAATGAAGATCTCTTATGAAAGACTGTAAAGCATCTAATTTCCAAAACAAATCCTCAGATGTAGCGCATCCATTCCTAAAACAAACATAGTAGATGTTAAAAAAAATAAAAATATTTTTTTCTAATTCATCCAGAAAAATGTCAAAATGAAATTATGAAAGCAAATGCCAGAATATAAGCTGTAGCAACTCAGTCAGTTTTATTGTGAAGCCAGATTCCATCATAGACATCTTACCCCTTTATTTCCCATCGTTCCTTTTCAAACCCTTTGTGGATTGACTGAGCAATGGACGACTCCATGAGATCAACATATCTCACTACAAGTGGTGCAAATGTATCTCTAAGATGTTGGTGAAATCTTCCATTCTTCAAGTTGTCTACAACAAAGAAAAAAGTAATTACAAAATATTGGATGTAGTAACATTCTACATAAATCTGTCAATCCTAAAACTACATAGGCTCAATAAGACAACTTATGTTTGTTTGAGTATATACTAAAAAATAAAATAATAACATATCAAATATTTAATTCAGAAGAGAGGTTTCATTTTTAATTTAAAACAATTTCACTTTAAATACACAATAAACTTATATTGAAGTTGTTATAGAGACTGTTATGTTAACTTTCTTTTTTATGGATACATATAGGCGTGGAGGAAACCCAACCATAAAGTTGAATATTGGAGTATCATTTCCTCACCCAGGATAATGAATTTCAGTAGCTCATTGAATGTATCAGCAATATTAATGTAAAAAATGTGTCACAACTAGCTTGGCATGGACATCTTCTTTCATGTTGACAATTTTATATGTACTATGCAACTTCATATTAAAAAGAAATTTTAATAACAATAAAGTTGTCTTGCTTGGCTATCCTCAGAAACAGAGAGTGTGAAAAAAATATTGATAAAAGTACTTTTTAAAATTAATAAGTGGTGCTTCAACATCTACTTTCTCACATCAGTAATGGTCACATAAAATTATAATACCACAGTTTCTGTCCATATTAACATATCTCAGCCATCACTTCTAAAACTCAGTATCAATCATAGTGCATTAGAGACAAAAAATTAGTTCATCTAAAGGTAATACACAAAACATATTCAACAATCCAAAACTCTGTACCACACACCCAGAAACACCACCTCACAATGAGAATTTATTCTGAGAATTTTGAAAACTTGCACATGATCTAATTTCAAGATCTGTTTTTGAACAACAGATTTCATTCAGTAAAAAAATCTATCTTTAATATTGTAGTTGTAGAAAGAGGCTGAAAAAATTGAACCTTTGCAATTTTTCAAAAATTATAAATTAAAACGAAAAATGAGACCTGTGCCATTCTTTTAAGACTTCTTTATGCTATGCTCTTCTTTATGCTAGAATTTGGAGACATTTTTGAAAAAAATTTGAAAATGTTGAGATTTCATGTAAAGAACCTCAACAAAAATCAAAATATGTTTCAAATTTAAGGGGCTGCAACACCCATCAGATCAATTTTAGTGAAAATCTTTCATGTGGTTAAGCTGGTAGCATTGTTCACAGACAGACGTTTTGCTATCAATTGATTTTTCAGTATCAAGGACCCAACAAACATGGATTCTGACTGCACAGTTTTCTATATGCTATATTAAATAGCATATACTTCCCACTTAAAGTTGTGGTAACTACATATATCCTGGGTATTTTAGGATCCCCTGGGTTCCCTAGAGTTCCCCATGGGACCAGAAGTTCATTTTCTGCATATACTACTAGCAATGCTAAATTGCTCCATTATAAGTTATAAATTGTGTGTAGAGCTTAATAGAGCTTCTGAGAGCAATTAACAAGATAGTCAGTAGATCGCCACAAGACATGATCCCCAACATCTTAAGGGCACTGATTGTGGATTTTGGCTTAGCCCCAGAGGTTCCAACCACCATTGAAGTTGGGTTGCCAGGGGAATGACTGGTTGATACTTAGCTACCTTTTCCTCCACTACTTTTTGGAGGCTAGACCCATCCTTGTGACAGTAACATCGACCCATCCTTGTGGTGGACAGTAACATCGACCATGTGGATCCCTTCCCAGCGTTTTATTACCAGGTCAGGTTTGAGTTTAATCCCTTCGGTAACAGAGAAAGTGGTTTCTGTGGACACCACAGTGTCTGATTTCCAGAGCATCTTACCCTCTATAAAGTTCTTTATCTCGTCATGATGCTTGCCATCTTCGTAAAAATGTACTGACCGAGGATGTGATTCATGGTTTCTACTGCAGTATTGCACTTTCTGCAGTATACATCCTCTCTGGGCCTTTCTCTACTACGAGTAGTTTTATTGGTAGTAGTATTTGATCTCAATTGGAGTGCAGTGATAAAAAGTCCACGTTGCAGAAGATTATAATCTTTCAACAAGGTATTTCCAATCGTATCGTTTATATGCACCTTAACCGATCTCCTTTGGGATCCCAACTGTTTGACTGCCATGCTGATTTGACAGTCTGCTTCTCAGACCATTGACATAGATGGCATAGATGATAAAACCAATTGGTAGAGGTAATGCAGCATTATGTAGGCATGAAGTAATGCCAAATTCTGAGTGGGCTTTAAATGTGCATTCTGAAGCCTCATCACTGCTTTCATCGAATTCAATATGGATACTTTACATGGGAAGCATTCCAGATTGAGTAGTTCACTCCCAAGTATGTTAGGATATGATTATTACTGACCAGAGGAATTCTCTCCCCCAACCTTTCCAGATGGGGTCTTCAATGAATCAGGATTGTTCAAAGGTTGTAATTTGGAATGATGAACACTTCACGATGGACAATGTTATTCCGAGGGCCCCAAGATATTCCACTACAATATTAACCAATTCTTGAGCTCCTGGGGCATCTTTTGCTAACAGCACCAGATCATCAGTAAATGCTAAAATGGACACACTGCTTCCCAATAGCGTGTATCCTGACAGGTTTTCCAATTTCTCAAGCAAGAACATAATGAGATTAAAAAGGAGTGGGAACAAGGGATCCCTCTGTTTTACTCCTCTACGAATTGGCACCTCAATTCCTGAGAATAGGGAAGTATGTATTCCTTAGAGGAAGTAATTTACTACAAAGAGGAACAAGATTTATCTTTTGTTACCAGGGCTTGTATATAAGAGATTTTCTGTCGAAAAATCTCCATTTTTTCCTGTAGCAGAACCATACAGTCTCTACACTGTGTAAGCAATAGGTAAGAAAATAAAATTCATTTTTCATTACATTAGTAGGTTTAATATCATCAACTTAAGGAAAACCTATTGTCAATATAATCATGTCCCAAAGATTCACGTTGAACTAGAAGGACAGTGTAGTAATCTTCAGCATTTCAACACTATGAGTGCCTCAAAGTCCCAAAAAGTTTTTCTATTATTCATCCAGAATATTCTAGAGGAATCTCACTGAGAAATGTGCCAATTAATTTGCCTCATAAGAGGAATCAAATGAGCAATTAATCACCTCTGTAGGTGTCGTAAATCTAAATTTCATGGAATTTTGTGAATGGATCCACAAAAAAACTATCAGTTTCCCATCCAGAGACTGATACAAATCCATTCACAACTCATTGGTCATGATTAGTGGGCCAGAAGAGGTCTAACCATAATTGACAGTCAGGTGGAAGGATGGACAGACAGACAGACAGACAGATAGGTTAAAGATTATTATACAACGAGAAGTCTTCTCCCAATTCTTCTGGTGGACTGCACAGGAAAAGAATTCACTCTTTACTTGTGTCAACTCATGACAAAAAGAAACTTTACAAGATGCATATGAAACATGCCTAGGCTCGATACTAATATTTACAAAATAAATCCATTACAGAGTCTAACATATCAGGGGTGAATTATGTCTGCACCACCCATGTGGGGTCTCCACCATGTATACATATATAATATTATTTAATGAATATTTTGTGCTGTTATGAGGAAAATGCAACTAATGAGTTTCAACTTTATATCAAGGACTTTTCGTCAGATTTGTATTAAACTAGTATTAATGGTCGCTAATGACCTAGATGTTGATGTGACCTGAAATTAAAAAAATAAAATAAAAAACAAAAACAAAAAAACACCTTAGTATTAAATTCTTATTAATTAGTTGTTTACATGAAAAAGAAGATGTTAAATAAACATCAAATAGTAAACCAGTATCAACATTCTATTAAGATATTTATAGGTAATCAATTCATCAATACTTTGCATGTTTTAAAAAAACAGTGGAGTAGTGATTAATTGCTAAATATTGACAACTTCTACTTTTCTAGTTGACAGATCAAAAACAGATCATAAAGACCATTCAGACATTAAAAGAGGAAAAAAAAGTTATTTTTTCAATATTGGTTATTTATAATCATCATCATCACTGTCATCATCGTTATCATCTTTCATATGTTAGGCATTACGTTTGCTCAATCTTGTAGGAGCTTTCCCAGTACTTCTCGTACTGAACAGTTTATCTTGCGAGAACTGGAAGGGCAGTCTTACTGGGTTCATTTGCGAGAGATAAGCATTCCGCTTGTTTCTAAACTCTTTTTGTTGATGTTAGGATGTGTAGCTCATTTTTGATGTGTTTGTTCTTGTTGTGATCTGACTTTCTGTAGCCTACTTTAGTTTTAAGAAAGGTTATTTCTTTTCCCTGAAGAGTTCTCTTGTCTTTTTTTTATCATCACCCAGCTTTTACTTCCTTATAGGAATTTGGTACAGATATTATATTGTAAAATTTTAAAAGTATGATTTTTCTTAGTTATGCAGATACTAGCTAATTGTTCTATTTAAATAATTAAATTATTCAGTCCCCTTTCTGATCAATATTTCCCGTATAAATCAGTGTGACACCTCAATATTTAAATTTGTTTACACATTTCATCATCTGATTTTCGATTTGGATTTTCAAATTTACAGGATGCTTTTCACAAAATGCCATCATATTACATTTTTATACAGATATTGCCATATTGAAATATTGGAATAGTTTATAATTCACAGGTTGCTTTCTGGAGTCCATTTTCATTATTTGAGTTCATAACTTGGTCATCTGTGAACAGTAGCATCATTTGATAATCAAAAGGATTAGAATCAAAACTACAATTTTTAAGAATCATTTTTTACTGTCTTGCAAATTTGTCAATGTATATGTTAAAAAGAAGGGGAAAAATATTAAAGCTTTGTTGATCTTCAAAATAAAGATTTCCTAATCTTTTTTAATCTCTGTGATGCATCTTCAAAAATTTAGAATTTTTGAATTTCAATACATATTTTTGATTACTTCTGTAAGATGCAGGGGTGTGCCCCTTAGAATTTCCTGAAAGATCGGTAAATTTACTTTATCAAATACTACTTCTTCTTCCGTTCAAAGTTTAGGCCAGAAGGCTTGTTCCTGCTTCACTCGATCATTGCTTACATCAACCAGGATCTCTTTTCCCAGCTGGTTGATAATTGTAGGCCACTTTTGGGAACCTATCATCTTCCATTCTTTGTAGGTGTTGTGTGCAGGCTGAACATTTCTCCTTTGGTACTGCCAACACTTTGTACATTTTTAGTTGCATCTCTCCCCTTATCTTCTTTGAGAGCATCTGTCTTATTGTGCCACACATTTGCTGGAACTGATGGAGTTTGATGTCAATGTCGTTCTTGTAATCCTAGCTTCAGTCGCAGCCAAGGTAGTTAAAAGGTCTTACTTGTATCAACGTTGAATTGTAAATACATACATTTGATCTGACAGAGAACTTACCTAGGAAATCCATTACTTTATTTTTTTTGAGAGAGAATTTGCGGTTGTAATCTTTCACAATATTACTCAATAAATAAATATTTTTCTGGAATTCATTTAATGTCTAGCAATTAAAAGCTGGTCATCTGTAAATAACAGAGTATTGAAATAATTCCCACTTCCCAAACAGAGTCTATCTGAATATTCTCTCTTCCACACTCTAAGAGCATCATCTAAATATATATTAAAAAGCATTGGGGACAAACTGCACCCCTGCCGTAGTCCTTGATTTACTAAAAATATTTTGCACTTTAGGTATTTCATACTTATAACTACCTCCATTTCATTATATAATGACTTTTTTCTTGCTTTTATTCTTAGGACATCCTCTGATCTCTAATATTTTCCATAACTTTGTTCTTATGACTCTATCAAATGCTTTCTCAATGTCTTTGAAGAAATGGGTTTCCAAATTATATTCTCTTCTCTTTTCAATTATGTTTCAGAATAAAGATATTCTCAGAGCATGAGTGACCTTGTTGGTGTTCATATTGTTCATTTAATAGATATTCTTCACTAATGGTTTTTAATCTATTGTTTAGGATTCTGGCATATACTAACCAGTATTGAGAATAACAATTCCTTGGTAGTTTCCAGGTTCACTCCGATTTCCTTTCTTAAAAATGGGGTAACATCTACAGTCATCCATTCTTCCAATTTTCCAGCACATATTCAGGAAATGTAATAGCCTAAGTTTAAAGAACAAGCTACTATAATTAACATTTTCTGCATTTAATATCTCCATTCCCGGTACTTTTCTATTCTTCATTTTTGTCAGAGTTGTTCCCATTTCATTCATATTGAGCTCATCTTTACCTTCCGTTATCTTAAATTTGGAATAAATATCATTTGAATTATACCACAAGAATCTTGCACCCACTTATCTTCTTCAATTGTATTAATTCTGGCAGTATCTTTTTTGGCTGTTCATGTTACAGAGAAGTTTGTAGGCAAAGTCTTGTCATTCATAAACATCCTGTTCCACTCTGCTTATTACGTTTTCACATCTTTCTCTGTAAGAATTCCTGACAAGAATTTTGGCAGTGTTACATTTTCTTTTATATATTTTCCAACTTTCTTCTGTTTTTTACGGAAACCATTTCTTATATACATATTTCTTTTCTGTTAACACTTTTTTGTCTTCATTCAACATTCTGAGTCCCACCCTTCTATAGATCTTGTGTTTATCCAAAGCTTCATTTCCAGCTTGTTCAAGACGCCTTAATGTTATTATCAAATGCTTTGACATAATCTATGAGGATATGCATATTTCTTTTGAATTTCTTGTGTTTTTCTATAATTTGATGCAGTAAAAATACATTCTCAAGCTTTTGTGCAGCTTCATCCAATTCTGAATCCAGCTTCTTCTTATAAAATAACTTTCACTATTAACTACTATTTTTATTCCAATATGTCTTTGTGCCACTATTTTTTGCATACGTTTTGAAAACAGAGTTCAATAGAGTTATTTCTCTATAATTGTTAGGGTTACATACATTTCCTTTTTACTATCCAGCCTGACTATGTGCATAATAGAGAGAAAGTACTATAATGGTGCGTCGGAAATTTGCTACTTCTTAAGATAAAAACTATTGGGTCCTGGTCAAGATAAAATGGATAAATCTTGTTCCTTTATGTAATAAATTACTTCTTTTAACATGTTGTGTCATCAGAAACCATATTTTGAGGTTCCTTGATATTTAAAAATCGATTGATGGCAAAACATCTGTCTGCCTGTCCTCCATGTGTGATCAATACTAGCACCTAAACCATTCAAATGATTTTCTCCAACATTGATAGATCTAAATGAACTCGATTCTCCTAATTGATCTGAATGAAGTCGAGGCTCTGCAAGATTGAAGTGGTATTTTGATTTTGGGGGTACTTTACTTGTCATGTCTTGGGCAGCCCCCTATTATGTTAGAAGACGGCCAGGGGAATCCTTAAAGAATGAATGTGTTATGCAACTAACAAAGTTTGTGACTAAAGTGATGATTCATGGAGTTATTTCAGCATATGAAATGGGCAAAATTCACATAGTAAAAGGCAATATGAATAGCAAACAATATAAAGATGACATCTGAGATGCCTTGTTCCAACATTGAATGACAGTGTCTAACTGGAATAGAATTTTCATGCACGATAGTGCTTCCTGCCACCGATCAAAAACTGTGAAGAGGGAATTGGATTCCATTGATATTTGTGTGCTCAACAGGCCAGAAAATAACCTGGATATGAATACAATAGGATCACTATGGAGTGTTCTTAAAATGAAAGTGAAGACAAAACATCCCACAACAAGGGAATAATTTGTTGAGTACTCATTACCATTTGGAATGAAGATGATGAAATTGCCAAATTTTGCAAAAAGCCTGTTCAAGGCGTGCTCAGAGGAATTAATGTTTTAAAATGCTCCCACCAAGTATTGCTTAATGCTAAAAGTGCTCCCACCAAGTATTAATAGGTTTGTAGCTTCTTTAATTCTATAGTTTAGTTCTAATGTTTTGGGACAATAAAGAGATTTTTCTATTAAATATCATTTTGCTAATAATTTGTCCACGTCTGTATAATATTGCATAGCCATTACAAATAATGCAAGAAAGTATGTAGTTGTGGCACCACTAGTTTAAATATGGGTTAATGACAGAAAATTTCCAATCTCCTGGATTTTTCCAAGAGACTGGATTGTGCTAAGGAATTTTAAAAATTTTATTGTAAAAGTTTTTGATGAGTATTTTATGTTTGCTGTTTATGCTACCAATACCTGTTACTAGGATTAAGGGCTAGAACCAATTCATTGCACTGAATGGGATACATGTTTATAATTACATTTTTGTTTATTTCATCTACATTTGTTATTGACAACTCTTTGTAATATTTTAGTCAAACAATCTTTTTATTACAATGATATCTACCGTGCCTTGTTCTTTATTGTTTAAATGCCTTACCATATTATATACAAATTCTACTAAAAGCCCTGGACAGTAATGTGATGAAATCAGTTAGCGGTGAGCATTTATCAGTGCTCATGGCACATGCTACTATGATGAACTGACCCCATACTCTAATCACATTGCTGAATTTGTTAAAAACCTTTCCATTGCAATAACCATGACTACCAATCACTCCTCTATTGAAAGCAATTGCAGCTCAGTTTCTGAGATTGTATATCGTAAACATTTTTTTTTTAATTTTGCACAAATTTTATTTTTTATTTTGCACAATGTTATGCCCTGTTCACAGTTTATAAAATTGAATGTTTTGGGACTAATAGGCTTATATGTTGGAAAAACTGGATGATTTGATGAGATGTATAATCACCCTAACCTGAGTTACTAAATCACTTAAGGCAGCCTGACCCAAGTCAAGAGTGTCTACCTAGGGCATTGGAATTTGTGCTTGTTATTTACATTTCATTATCATTCTCAAATCTCCTATAAATTATACAGTTAAACAATGATTAGTTGCAATAATGAGATAACTAAAAGTAGTTCTCCTTATTGAGCACAAAAACAAAAAAAAATTCCAGAATTTCAAACTTTTCAGTATAACTGTCATTTCTTAAAAGATGTTTAAATTGTCAGATAAGTTATAATGAAAATTTTTAGACTAAAAAATTATTTTTTGACTTTGAATTCGCAATAAGTGACCACCAAAAACTATAGGATACACAGTTTCAAGTCAAGACATTAGAAAAGAAGAGTCTTACATTGAAAAGTTTCGAAAAGCATGTTTTCCTATGTTAAATTCCAATCCATTGCTGGCACATAATCAAAATATGTTGAAATTTTCACAGAGGCCTCTTCTCCCCCCCCCCCACTTTTTCTCTCTTTCTTTCTTTCTTCTTCTTCTAGTTTCTTCTAGTTATAAGATCTATTTTTAAAGAACAGCCTTTATCAAGGAAAAAATCTATATCATCAATAAATTACTTTCTCTTACATATTGTGTAGTCAGAATCCATGTTTTGTGAGTTCTTGATGCCAAAAATCAAGTGTTAGCAAAATAACTGTCTCGATTGTTCAATTGTCTGTCCATTTGTGATCAATGCTAGTGCATAAATGGTTCAGCCAGTTTTGTCCAAATTTGATATTTCACCATCAATCTGAACAGACTCAAGGCCCTGCAAGTTTGAAATGGATATTTTGATTTTTGGGGGTACCTTACATGAAACCTCAACATTTGCAAAATTTTCTCAGAAATGTCCTTGGTTATCATAGAGAATGCTTAAAAGAAAGGGCTGGTCTTATTTTTGTTGAAATCTCTGAAATTTTGATAATTGCAAAAGTTAAAAATTATTTTGGCATTTGTCTACAATGACAATATTGAAGATCAAGATTAATTTTCTTAATAAAATCTGTTGTTTAAAGACATCTTGAAATAAGGTCATGTACAAATTTTTGAAACATGAGAAGTTTTCATGGGATTTTGAATGAAATGTAGGCAATTTTTAAACAATTATTTTCTCAAAATTGGCTCCAATTTTTTCTTTAATTTTTCTCCTTGAATTTATTTAAGGACAGTAAAAAAGGTGTGTTGGGCTGTTTTCAGTGTACTCAATATTTTAAAAAATTGCAAACACATTGCAAAAGTATAATATTGAAGGTTTTTGTCTTAAATGAAATGTTTTAGAAACTCAGATCTTAAAAAAAGTCATGGACAATTTTTTAAAAAAATTAATAGTTTTGCATACTTTCTGCTTGAAGTTAATGAAATTTATAATTTTCTTCCTCAAAAATGGCTTCAAATTTTTTTTCTTTAATTTTTTATGTGGATAGAGCAAAGGACGCTAAAAGATGGCACAGGCCTTTTTTTTTGCTGAACTCTATGAAGTTTTGAAAATTGCAAAAGTTGAAATAACACAAGAAAATATGCTGTTGTTGATACATCACTAATTATTTTCCGATGTGTCTTCAGATTTCTATATGAGAGACTTGTCAAAATAGTTTTCAAAGTTTGTGAAAAAGCGAAACATGAGATAAATGTTGAGTGAGTGAAGAAAGAAAAGGAAATTAGGTCAGAAAATGTGAATGACCTGGCAAGAAAAAATTACAGTATCATGACTTTGAAATGTAGCACTTAGGAATTGGAATTTAAAAGATAATGATTAAATCTTTGTTTTATCTATCAAAATGGCTGAGAATAATGAAGGAAAATGTACAGACAAGAAACTTCTGCATGTTATTCTACTTTCATACAGAAATAGAAATATTTATGATGAATCATTGTTGATGACAGTTAATAGAAATGCCTAATTTAGAGAAAACTTACCATCAGTTCTCAGATAATCATTCATTATCTGAAAAAGGGGAAAAGAATCCCAAGTATCAGGAGGTTGCTCAGCCAATACTTGGTCCATATCCACAGCAAACAGAGACCAAAATATTTCTGCATGTTCTACAAGAAGGTCACTGAACCAAGCAAATGCCTGAAAACAGGAGTGAGAACTGTAGTTTGCATTCATTTCTCAGCTCCTTTGTTTATTTTAAACAAAGACATAATGCAGAGAACCTAGTAAGAATCTAAAAGAACATGCATGTAAACAATATGATGAAAATAATAGGAATAATATACATAGCACCTCTTATAAAAAGTTTTTTTTCTCTTGTCTGTAGTAACAAATTACATTTTTTAATATACATACAAATTAAAATTAATATGATAATGTTGTCTACCAATACAGCTCAAAATGTGAATAAAATGTATTAGCTACCTTGCTTTGTACTTCAATAGTTTTACATATTTATAAATGTAAACACAACTACCAATAAATAGTTGGAAACTTGCTGAATGTAAGAGAACAACAGAAGTAGCATGCTAATACATTACATTTTCACTAGTGTGACTTAATTTTGTTTCTCCCAAGCAATTGTATTGACTAATATGTGAACAGCTTCTCAGGCAAATTAATTTTGAAAGACAAATAACATCCAAGAAGTCACCAGTTAAAAAAGAGTCTTGTTCTTCATTAAATCTAATAATAATAATAATAATAATAATAATAATAATAATAATAATAATAATAATAATAATAATAATAATAATAATAATGATAATAATAATAATAATGTTGGCCTGACCATGCATGCTGCTTTTTATCAAAACTAAAATATGTTTAATTGCAGCTGTTCCTATAAAATCATGTTATTTAATTTTGTATGTTACCAAAGTTATGCAAAATACTTCAGTTGTACCAAGTCCCTATTTCAGAAATATATAAATGTAGTTTGGCTAGTTAAACTCAGTAAATTGTTTCCTTGAGACATGCCTTTTCATGCATATCTTCATAAAAAAATTTATCTTTAGCAAATATAGGCCTATGTCATGCAAATTTGAGCTATGATCTGAAAGATATATATAACTAATCTTCTATTGAAGATCCCTTTCATAATGGTCTAATCATCTCAAAAAATGTAATCTACCATTTTTTGCAGTGCATCAAATGAGAAAATAATAATCTATTTATATAACAAAAAGTTGTTTAAAGTTATGGAACTGCTTAATTTCAATTTCAGTATCACAAGGATACAAAATTACAATGTAACGTGCAGAACCAAAGATATGAGAATGCTAATAAAATAGAAAATAGTGAGCTATTTAATTCAAACCCCTAGAAAACATTTTTCAAGACAACATACGGCAGCCAATTGCAAATTATATAATTATTTTTATAGTACATATGCATGTTTACTAATGTAATTGCAATTAACAATTTCAAAGGAAGTGTACTTATATTAAGAATTACCAATGATGACAATTTATAATTTTGACTTAGGCTGATGCCGTGATTAATTTTCAGTATACTGCATAATTGGTACATTTTGACAGATAAATGTTTAATTTTCACTGCATAGATTCAATTTTTTATGAATCTATTTATTCACTGTATAGATTAAATGAAAAACTTTGAATGTTGAATTATATGAGTAACTTCTAAGTAACAATTGTTAATGAATACTTGTAAGTGAATAAGTAGTAAAAAAATTGTTTTGTTGAACTTCCAGTTCTTCCTTTGTATATGAATTCCACCTAACAACTAAAATAATGTTATTCCGGAGATATTTAAATACATGGGACACAATATATTGTTTAAAATGTATGTTAGCACCATACTTAAGTCTATTACAAAAAACAACTTTTGATTGAACTGTTTAGCCCAGAACAATTGCATAAAGAAGGATATAAATAAATACAAATTTTATGTCTTATCAAAGCCCTTTAAATTTCATGTTTTTCTTTCCAGCTAAGTACAATTTTCTAACATGACTTGTGTTACTCTTTTGTAATGTTTTATAACTATCCATATTACGAAAATTTCTGATGAATATTTTTTGTGCTAATGTAATTTTTTAATGTGACTATATGCAACGTGCCTTTTGTTTCTATCACTACTACTTTCTGTCTTTTAGTAGTACGTACGAAACATGTCAAGCAAGATATTCAAAAGGTATGTTAATTGTTTTTGAAAAAATTTTACTTATTCATACTAAAATGGAAGAACTGAAAGTCACAAGTAAAGAACCGAAATTAATCTCTTTGAAATATGTAGAAATGCTTTTCCAAGGTAATTACTTTTCATTTTACAATATCAGCCCAATTCAATTTTTTTTTTGTATTGTGCAATTTTAGTGTTGCCAAATTGATATCACTTTTATACCTTACAATAACCAATTTTTTTTTTCCGTTGTGAAATTTTTGAACTCATTTGTTAACAAGAATCATGGAAAAAAAACTTTGTTCATGGATAAACAACACAAAATACAGTGAATGTGGCAACACATATAAACATGCCTATATGTTTAAAAATCAATTATAGCCTGTTACAAAATTAAATAAAACATAAATGTGGATAAATATATATTGAGTTTTTGTGCACACACCCATTTCTCACATGCAGTGAGTATAATGAAGAAGGTGCCTCCAAAAAATGTTCTTATCAAAAGATTTTGAGTTATAACGATGAAATTTATAAATTGCTCACTAAAATAACCTTTTATAAATATTGCATTTCTTTTCATCTCAGAATTTTATTTTAGAATCTGCAGTAGTTTCTAACAGTATTTCTCCATTAGTTAAAAAATCTAAAAGCCTATCATAAAATAAAATGACAAATAAAATCCTTGCACACTGTTCAAAAACAAAACTTACTAACTTGTAATTATATAAATATGGTTCTATACATATTTATAGACAGTCAAATTATTCTGGGTAACAAATTGGGAAAATCAGGTAAAATATTTTCTTTAATATCACAGTCGTGCCTGGTATACTATGTGTGTTAACTAAGCCATATTAATTCATATTAAATTTTACAAAAATAATACAATGTAAAGACTATGTAGAAGACAAACTTTACACTATTGTGGTGAGTAGCATCATTGTATGTCACAATGTTCAAATAAATGAAGCTGTATTTATATAATAATATATGACTTTCTATGTTTTAATATCTGATGATTAAAACAAGATAGGTTCCCAGAACGATGTGCTATTAAAGAAAATATTTTACCTGATTTTCCCAATTTATTACCCACAATAATTTGACTGTCTATAAATATACATAGGACCATACTAATAGAATTAAATTTAAATAATAAGACAGTCGTAACATAGAAATCACTAACTTGTACTGTATAAATGTTTAATATAATATAAACTCTGAAAAGTAGTTATCTAAGGTTTTCAAATTTGAAATTTCACTTGAAAATATCGAGGGATTGTGGGTTTCATTTAACAACTTATATTCAAGTACTTCTCAAAATAAGTAGTTGATGCATTAATAATAAAAAAATGATACGATAGTTCCATTTTACATAAATGGATAAAATGAAATGCAAAGAAAGTAAAAATATGAATATTTTTATAGTTTTTCTATTTATCACCAGTTTTATACAGATAATTTGTGATATCATATACCACAATGTCACTAAATGTGCATTTTGACAGAAATTTCTCTGTAGCCTCTCACTAAACATTAAGAAAACACATGGAATCAACACAAGACAAACCAGCTAAAACTGCACTCAAAACCAATTCTAAGAGAATGTTACTGATGTATATATGTGTCATTTAACACCTTTTTCTACCAAATTAACTACTAGAGCACAGGATATAATGCATTATACAAGCAACAAATATATTACATGCACTAAATTCAGTTGTTACAATTACTGATCTCCATATTATACCACACAGTTTCTAGCATTCATTTACACAGTAACATGCAAATGTGAACAGGAACAGCAACCTTTATACATGCACAGGAAAGTTGCAAAACATAAATGTAAGATGCAGTTTTGGTCAATTTTAGTGTGTACTTGCAAGATTTATTATCTAAATAGTAAATTCAATGTGTGTATAATATATTATTGCACATAAATGAAAATAATCTGTAAGAACCTGAAGCAAGTTGCAGACAGAAACTGGCTTTTTTCTTCTAGTTACCTGAAGATGTTTCTGAAATCACACCTACATGATCTATATTTATGGTGTAGAAAATTATCTTGAAAATAATTGATACCTAATTTCAAGGTGCTTTCTCAATTAAAACTGAGGATTTAACGAACACAAGATGTTATCATTATTAAAAAAAGTCATGTTCATATGCCTATATGACAAGGCAAAATTGATTTCATTTCATGCAATGAAAATCTATTAGAAATGTTTAAATGAATTCAATATTAAAAAGGTATTTAATGTGTGAGGAACAACAACTTGGGAACAACTGCAATTAGTAAATTATTATTTGTGAAAAATAATATCCCTGTCACAGTCTATAAGTCTATAAGCAACAAATATTTCTTATGTAGGCCTAAGTACTGATTCCCAGGGTAGTTCCAGATGGAGAGGTTAGGATTAATGTACTTTATGCCTGTTTATAATACATATTTGGAAGCAAACTCTCAACATTGTAACAGCCATAAATCTTTACATATTCTATTTTCAATAGTAAGTAAGTCACAGGAGTTTGTTTTCTTATCTTTTTAAAAAACAAGAACAAAAATTGCATGCATTGGCAATATAAGCATTTACTGAAACTCTGCAGAACAGAGAAGATAAGACATATCCTTTTAAATTAAAAAGTGTTAGAAATATACTTCTGTTTTCTTTAATTTTGTTATTAAAATGAAAAGATAAACTTCTTTATAACTTTTCTTTAAAAGAGAAAGTAAAATAATAGAATTTAATTAGAGCTAATTGTGACAAAAGAATTCCTGGAAGTAGATAAACTACTAAATACAGTATTTATGTGGTATAAAAACAGCAGTTGTAATTCTTTGTAATTAATCTGCATTTTTCCAAAATTTGAAAAACTCAGTTTCAGATTCTTGGAATCATGTTAAGACAAATATAGAAATTTTTTAGGGGGCAGAACTACTGGCTAATGTTTATTGGTGTGTGTGTATACATGTAATTATTAGAGACCAGATTTCAATGCAAATGCATATTTTTTCCCCTGCAGTCAGAACGTGTGCTCACTTAGTGTGTATATGAAACAAATCATTAAACTTCCAGTTTTCAACACATTATTTTTTGGCAAATATGAGGTGTATATGTGATGCAGAAAATAAAAAGGTAACATCTGTCTTAAAATTTCAAAATTGAGTTATTTATGCCAAATTATAAACAATTAAATTCCTAACAACTTGGTGCAAAAATCTTCAAAATTTATGAAAATTTGGTGAAGCTATGGTAGTTTGAATGTATGTTGTCGAAGAAAGGAGTTTTAAGAAAAACACATTTTACCTTTCGTAATTTAAATGTTATTTGATCACATTATTTTAAAAAATTAACATATTTAAGAAATGAAATTAACTTACAAATATTTTTTGGAATGTTCTTTACAAAACTAAATACAATGAAAAAAGAAATATCAAATTTTTGTTTCTTGCATCTCACACAAAACTTTATTTCCCAACAAATAGTCCCTTTTAGTTTTCTGCATCAAATATTCTCTATTTTCTTAATAAACATCATATTTCTGCAAATTGCTCATTCTTCTTCATATTTTCCTTTCCTTTATTGTTGGACATATTTATTTCCATTTATTTCAAGCTCTAAATTTAATTTTAAATGTTGCAAAGTGTAATTTTATTTATGAGATTCATTGTAACTAATATCAATTTTAGGTGTCTAAATTCTATAAGATCTTGCACTGGGAAATCATGATATTTTTTGGTAATATGTGTCTTTGAGCCATCGAGCATGTGACTTGTAATGACTCCAGTCCAACATGTCACAAAGGGGTTTCCCCACAACTTTTAGCAAAATTGGTGGTGAAACAGAAAATAACTTTCTATTTCATGATATGAAGTTTTATCTCAGACTTTAGTATAAAGCACAATTTAGTGCCAATTTCCAATTTTTTTTGATAAACACATACATATTTTAGGAATTATTAGTGTGTATGAGTCTGATCCCTAGTAATAAAATAATACAAAGGATTGTGTTTTGATTAAGTGGCATCAGGATATGAAGAAGTAAGATATCATATGAGCATATGATCTGACAAAAGTATTTAAAGCTGATGATCAATAAAAACATTAGATTTAGTGTGAAACATATTGAAATTGTAAAACAGCTATAATTCTTTTTGTTCTCTAAAATTGAAAGGCAATCGAATAACAATCATTTGTAATCATTGTATGTCTTTTTTTATAATGTTAAAAACTCTTACAAATTCTTAAAACAGTACACAATATGCCTTGCTTAGTTTAATTTTTAGAACGATAGATTAAATGCTCTCTGTAAAGAATAAATAAATAAATACAAAGCAATATGCTATAAAAATGTCTATTATCAAAACATAATAACAGAATAATAAGTATTTAGTTAGATGTGACATTAAAAATCATTGGAATGGTGAATGCGTTTAACAAGAAATGAGGTTGTATAATTATTATTATTTATATTTATGTTTCAATGAAATGAATGATATCTCAACAAATTGTTGGATTACATTCTGTGAAATGCTCAGTGCGTTCAGAATAAGTGTTTTAAACATTACAGCTACAATTATTGCTTTCAGAATAAGTAAAAATTAGAACTGTAATACATTGTGATTCATATTTATACGACACAGGATTACAATTTCCTACAGCATTTATGAGAATGATGCATAGCACATGCATATACATTGAAATATGTGTGCATAAACATGCACACACACACACAAACACACAAACGTTCACATCAATTTCATTTTACTTGTTAAACTGAAATATTTGAAGGAAGCTACACCACTGCATTGTTAAAAACATCAATAAAGCATTTATAAGAAATGTTTCAAGTATACAGTAAACTATGGGCAATGTGTTTGAGAAAGATGTTCACTAGATGTGTCTTTTGAGAAAAAATGTAGTATGCTGTTACAATGATGATGACAATGATAATACACAAAAACTTTGGAGGCTTTATGAAGTTAAAAATAGTTCTTAAATATGTTGAGAAAACTCATAATTAACAGGAATTGAATGTAAATTGGAGTAATGCATAATGAAAAAAGTGTACATAAAGAGTATTTAGGGGAGACCAGGGCTGTGGTTAGCTAATTTTAATCTTAATTTTTACAAAGAAAATAATTAAATAAATAAAAGAAAGAAGTTATATCAATCTCTACAATAATACCTGGGCTATGTTATGAATAGACACCAGATGTTTAGGAAAATGGCTGTTTTATTCTAGCAAACTTATTTAAAGGCTGATAATATGTGTGTGAATCATGCCTTTTTTGCATAAATACCTTTTTTTAAAATTATTGCACTTTTTTGCATTATTTTTATATATAATGATAAGATAACAGAAAACCTACTATGGTCCAACATGACCATTCATTACGAAACCAATTCACGTCTTTGTATTTTAAGATATAAGAGAATTTCTAACAGTGGTTACAATGTATGTCCTTGTTTTGTGCATTTAAGTTTACAAAATAATATAGATAAAAATTACAAACAATTTTTCATTTTGTTGTGTATGTAACTTACAACAGTGCATTTTTATGTGCCTATAAGACGATTTTTTAGTGCCTAAACATCTGATGTCTAGTTTGAAACTGAGCATAATCAGTAATTTAACCAAAATACCAGAAAAAACAGAGGTGCAAATATTGATATCTCAATATGTTCAGGGTAAAGAAGTCATTTCATAAACTTGAAATTTCTCATGGAATATTTACATAACTAATGCTACAAATCAATGTGGTGCTACAACAGCACATACTTTCTTGCCTAACTTTTGCAATTTTCAAAAACAGTTCAACAAAAAAGATACCCGCACCAGTGTTAAGTGTTTTAAGTGTGTTTTAAGTTCTATCTGAGGAAAAAATTTGGAGCCATTTTTAAGAACATTTTTTTATAAAATGCCTTTATTCAAGTGTAAATTACGTGAAAAGTACTAATTTTTTCAAAAAATTGAACACTTAAAGATCTGTTTTTTAGAACAGATTTCTTTAAGGAAAAAATCACTATTATCAATATTATTCTTTTACAATGTTAAGTTTTTGCAATTATCAACAATACAGTTCGCCTAAAATGGGATCTGCAGCATTTTTTAGCATCCTTTTCTCTATTCATAGAATAAAAACAAAGAAAAAAATTTGGAGCTTCTTTGAGGTTAAAAAAAATACAAATTGCCTTTACTTCAAACATAAATAACAAGAAAACTACTCATATTTTTAAAAAAAATGTACAAAGCCTTATTTTTAGATCCTGACTTTCATTAATGAAAAACTATCTCTTCAACATTGTGGCAATACTGTAGGAAGATGCAAAAAAATTTTGAACCTTTTCAATTTTTGAAAATTCAATGAGTTCTACAAAAAATAGACTTGCACCATTTCTTTAAGCATTTTATTCTCTACCTGAAAAAATGTTTCATAAACAAATTTGTAGCCATTTTTGAGAAAATTTTAAGAAAGTGCTTCATGTAAATTAATTTTCAAAAAGCTTCATGTAAATCAAAATATTGTTTCCAAATTCACAGGTCCTTGAGTTCGGCCAGATCAATGAGGCAGTATCAACTTAGGAGAAAATCAGATGATTTAGACACTACTGAACAGTTTAGATACTAGCATTGACCACAGGAGACTTTTGTTGTCAACAAATTTTTGGGTCTCAAGGACTCACAAAACATGGATTGTGACAACATAATGTGTTAGAGAAAGGAATTTACTACATGTAGGAATTAAATGTATCCACTTATTTGATATCAGGGCCCAAAAATGTGAGATTTATTAACAAATATAACAGTTTTTTACCACAGCATTACAATACTTTCTCTTTACTATGTAAGTACATAGTAAAGAGAAAGTAAAAATACAATGACATTGATAAGTACATAGACCACACTGTATTTTTCCAAAAAACATTTACATTTGTTTTTATCAAGTTTTAATTTTTTTTGTTTTGAATTACTTCCTTTCTTTAAGCTAGTGGCAATAGTTAAATTTCCTACCTGCAGACTTTACTCTCTTTTCATTTTGGTCTTCATTTCTGTCACAGTTTATTTTTTGCTGTCAGGAAAATGCCACTCCATTTTTGTCTTTTAAGAACTTTTTTGTTTTGATCAATTAGTCACTTTTTTATTTCTTTGCATACTACTAATGTTTTATAGAGAAAGTGTTGTAATGTTGCAGTAAAAAAGTGCCATTTTCTCGAGAGAAAAACCCATTTCATAGGTTCCTGATACCAAAAATACATCTTTCTTACTACTTCACATGGTAAATTACTTTCTTGAATACATAGTATAGTCAGATTCCACATTTTGTGGGTCCTTGATGTGATGATGTGAGTCCTTGAAAATTGTTTTTTAGCTTTTTGTTTGTCTGTGAGCAAAAGTAGCACCTAAACTCTTGACAGAATTTTCACCAACTTTGATACTTTGATGCGGATCCAGGTTGGGGAGCTTGAGGACTATGCCCCCCTCCAAAAGGCCCAGAGTTTTCATTTGTTGTCTTTTATTTAGCAAAATTGATTGAAATATTTATTTATTTTAGAATTATGTAATTATTTAAAAAATAATATTGTATTGTATCATTTATACACTTCAAAAATAATATACAATGCAATAACAAATCTTTATTATTTAATCCATCATAGCCCCCTCCAAAACAATTGGCTGGATCCACCCCTGGTTTGATATTCCCTTATCAATGTAACTGATGTTGCAGCCCCTTGAATTTCATATGGATGTTTTAATTTTTGGGAGTAGTTTACACTAATCCCATACATTTTTAAAATTTTCTCAAATATGATTTCAAATTTTTTCTTTAAGTCATTTTACTCAAAAAACTTAGAAAATGATGGTTTATAAAAATGGCTTATAAAAATGATGCAGGTCCAATTTTGATTAAAAGCTCCAAATTTTAGAAAATTGCAAAAGTTAAAACATTTTTCAACACCCTCCACCAACTAAATTTTCTATAAATTTTTTTCATAATGAAATCTGTTTTTCAAAATTAAATCTCTAAATAATGCCATGTACAATTTTTTCACAATAAGAGTAGTTTTTGCATAATTTTGTGCAAAGTAAGGCAATTTAAAAAAAAAGATATAAAGAAGATTTTCTTCAAATGCCTCCAAATTTTTCTTGAAATTTTTTGCCCAATTAGAGTAAAGTTTGCTTAATAGTAAGCCATATTATAAGGTACTATTTCCATTTTACATAATGGAATTTTGAAAATTGCAAAAGTTTAAAACTTTTTTGAATGGGTTCTAAACCTTCAATAATGAGGTTACAGATATTTTATAAAATGCAAAGTATTTCTCAATATTAGATCTGCAAATAATTTTATTTACACTTTTGTAGAAATATTAGTAATTTTCTTGAAATTTCAAGTTAAAATAGGTAGTATCATATGACAATTGTGAATATTTTATTACTAGATTTGGGTTTTTTAGGCAATTGACTATCTTACTCTTTTGATGTAGACACTCAAAATTTATTACACACACATTCCATGACTTTTCGATATTACAGGAAACATATTTACAGTGCCTGAAGTGCATACTTCCTCAGTGTTAGGCCCTAAAAATGACTGTTTATTTAATAATTACCTAATCTTTTTTTTTAAATAGATTTGGTATTTATAAGCTTGTTGCATAATTCAGTCCTCTTAAGGTGTGAGGAGAGAGAACTACATCATTGCAAATAGTTTCAGTGCTTCTTATTGCTAGCGATTGTCTCAATGTCTCAAACAATGAAGTGTACTTGACTAGATTACTTCATAGAAATACTCTGTTATTGTGCATTTATAATGACCTTGATCTGAGGTGCCATAAAATTAAACGAACCATTCAAGCAATTTTCATCATACAGAATTATCATGACTTCAATCTGCATAAAAAATTCTAAGGGCAACACAATTAGTTCACTGCCAGTGACCTCTTAAAATTTAAGTAGGCATCAAACACAAGTGTCCAAATAGAAGGATCATTTTCTGCTGATAAAATTTTTTTGGTGATAAAAGACAAAGATTCCAGCCTCATAATTTAGAGGAGGTTTTTGTTGTTTATTAAAGTTTAATTTTGTTCCAGAGGATTTAGAGATGAACATATTTCACTGTACCTTTGTATATCTCCTTTTGTTATAATTATGTGTTAATATTTGTATCTTAAATTTTTGAAATATTTCAAACTAATATATGTGTGATAAAACAGTGGGATATAAAATAAAATTTATTCCAAAAAGTCATTTTCATCTCAAAATATACTACCTAAATAATACCTATTTATGCCTTTAAAGTACCTATTTTAGGCACCTACATGGGAAATTTTAATGACTAAAAATCCCTTCCCAAAAGTAAGCCTACACAGCATATGATATTCTGACATAGCATCCCTAGAGTGCTCAGTTGGCAGCACATGGGATTGTCACCTGCAGTGCCTGGATTCAAGACCAGTCTGAGTAAACATTATTGGTATCAAAAAAAGGAAAAACTTTTGTAAGAATAAGGCTCAATGTACTGTATTCAATGGCAAAAAGTCATTTTTATTTATACTTACAAAATTTCAAAATATAAAGATATGTATTTTTTTAAATTCTGGTGCTTCATTAGGTTAGAAGCTTTTAAAGTGATCTAATGTGTTAGTAAGATATTATAATACATAACCAATATAAGAAAAAGTACGTGCTGTTGCAGTGTCACTAGTTTATTTGTTTTATTTCTTTGCACTCCCTACACTCATAATAATTATCTTATCCATATTCTATTTGAAATAGTCTTTGGACAGTGGTATGCGAGTGAAAAAACTACTATTTTGAGCCAACACACTGCTCGCCCTCATTCCCACTCCTCACTGCCCATCCTCATTACTTATCTTTACTGTCCATCCTCTCTGCCTGTTCTCACCACAGATTTCCACTGCTGCCTTTGTGTCTCTGTGGTACCTTCACATTAGTAATCTCATTTGATGAAGAACAATTCATACTATAAGCATTTTTATGAAATTATAAAGAAAATGTTTATATTTTGCGAGTGAAATTATTGTTTCTAACACAATCACAATTATTTTTTTCCTTCATCCTACTGGTCTTGGAAAGAAAAACATTGATCTTGATTGTACCATCAACCATAATTTCACACATTTAATTTAAAAATAACAATATAATCTATTATAAATTTGAATGTTGAAAAGTATTTATTTTTCTACATTCAATGCACTGCATGCAATGCATTAATGTCGCATACTTGAATCATAACTTATATTAGTGATAGGGTAATAAGGGATGACTTTTACAATAAAAATCCAATCCCATTTTCCACATTTGGGTTCCTTAATATTGAGTTTGTGTTTTTTGAGAATTAAGATGAAAGTCATACTGAAGATTTTATCCTGGTTGCTCAGTGAACACTTTGTCCTGCATGTGCATTTCATGTTTAGTTGTTCATAAAATTTGAAATGATTAATTACAATGAGTCAGAATGCTATGACTGTGTTCACAACCATTCAATCTTTGATTTCACTGACCTGCAATTGTTAATTGAACAAAAGTAGTTAGAATATAATGACTATATGAAGAGAGTTAATTTTGACTTTCCACACCAACAAACATATTTGTAATTATAATTATGCAGGTGTTAACATCCATAAACTCATCTGCCAGTAGTCTTCTAATGAGTCATTTCACACCCGACTCCCCATGACTTGTGATGTAATAGCTAGCTCAAATGTTTTCAACTACAGGGGCCCAAGTTTGATCCCTGATGAATCCAAGTGGAATTTGTGGTGGAAAAAGCAAGCTTCTGGCAGGTTTTCTTGGGGTTCTTCCATTTCCCCTGACTCTCATTCCATCATTTATCCTTCATTATTCTCCTCACCACCACTGCTATTAAATCAACACTCATGGGTCTCAATGACCTTAGTAGCTGAAGGATCCCTTAACTTGAGTAATAAACAAATAAAGGCATTTACACGATGATGAGTTCATATGGCAGACCGTTCTGGATGTAATATGGGGTGACTACTTAGCCCCAGTCTCCCTTTCAATACATATGACTATTAGTTTGTACAGTTATTAAGAATTAAATGGTTTATGATTTAGCTATATAATAAATAAAAAAAACTAAATAAGAGATGCTTTTAACAATCATGCATACTCCAAATAACATAATGCAACAGACAAAATTCAATTAATTTAGGATGTGTTTGAGGATCAAGCACATTGACATATAATATAGTTGCACACACTTTATACAAGAATACATCCCATCCACAAATACAGTGTACACACATGTAGCAGACATATGTAGAGGATTAGGAAATCAACAAACAGTAAATAAATAAAATAAAATTAGGAAGGTCAGCAGAATCTTAATTATTGTAAATTAAAAATTATGATCATAATATTTTCTTAACCAATTCATCTCACAGTATTAGGGAAAATAATTGACAGTGGAATAGAAAGTTATTACACACATACTCATATCCCCAATTATAAGTTGAAAACAGAAAACAAGAATATCAATAGTTTTATATTCACAGTCAAGTTTCCAATATCTCCAAAGCAGTGTATGATGAGCTTCAAAAGTGAAGTATTGATTAGGCCAGTTCCTGTCAGACCACAAGGAGAGAAAAATGAAATTTAAAGGTATGTGTCAGAAAAAAATGTGAGTAGCAAAGTATTAGGTATTTAGAAACAAATAAAACTGGTTCTCACTCTTTCGTTGTGAAGCAAGAAATAAATATTCTCATTTAATACAAGAATTTTACAATCTTAGAATGTGAAATAATTTTGTGAAATTAATTTTCAAATATTTATGTGATGTTATTAAGAGTTTGATTATATAAAGATTGCTGATTCCAAATTATTTATTGATGCTACTCGTCATGCAAACTAGAATATAAAGTAGAGTAGCAATAGATAGACAAAAAGTGTTTGTTGTCTTACTTACTTTGTCCTGCTCAAAAATAAAAGAGAAGAGAAAGAAGAAGTTTAGAAGTTGTAACATGAAATACATAAAACACTGAACAAGGTACACAAATACATGGCATCTTCAAGATGTTAGGCAGAAGCACAGCTATAAATGCAGGAATGAGGCATTTCCATTAATGTAAATATATTTCCATATATTACTAGACAGCCAGGTGGTAAGTTGTGGATGTAGTTTAGGAAATATGCATAAACTGTGCAAGCACATATATTCACCTAGGTGAAATTATAAATTCGATATGTTTGAGAAAGGAGATTGCAAACACACTTCTATTATTTCCTGTACATGTTTTTCTGATCTTCTTGTAATATTGCTCAATAATGACAATTGTTGAGAGAAAGTAATATATGTATGTATGTGAAAATGTGTATATCCATATACATACATATATAATACATTGAAAAAAATGTTCCTTCATTGCTTCATAAATACGAGGTTAAGGTAAATATGTCGTCTAATGGAGACAATCAAATTTTTTCATAAATCACAAAAGAAATTGTAACTTGATAACGAATTAATAATTGATATAGTCAGTTGGTGTAATATCATTATCTTCCTTACAAATATTTATACATTGGATGAAAAGTAAATAAAGAACTGTTTTTTTTATCTTTTATAATTATGAATTTTTGCTAATATCCAGGTCTCATTGAAATGTCTATTTCTTTAAATATAATTTCAAAATATATTATGTTTAACACCCATTTATTCTTTATATTAGTTTTGCATATCTTGTTTGTTAAATGTAGTTTTAAATTGCCTTATTGTCGTATAATACTTGAAAGTTTGTAAGTGTACAATTAAATTTGTTAGTTGAATTTTGTTTTCTTGAACCAAATTTTACAATTAAATTGACAAAACAATCATCAGGAATTTTTGAGAATATTACACTTACTTCCAAAGTGAAGAATTGATCGCTTGTATTGGCAATGAGAGGCTAAAATTACAAGTTATGCAAGTAATATAAAAATATTTGGAAGAATTTTATGATCTTTGTCCAATGTATTGAATATCTAGTTTGTAGAACTAATTATTATATTCTACTGAATTTACCAAAATCATTTGACAAAAAATATTTCAAAATTCTACTATAGAGTATTGATTTCCACTAGTTGTAATGTGTTGGACTGCTGCATGTTAACACTTTTTATTATATGTTTATGGACTCGGTTTTCAGATCATCATCTCAGTTTTATCAATGTCTTGAATGAGTATCAGGAACAGCATATTAATGTATCTATTGACACATAATAAAAATGAAGGACAATATGATATTCCTTGTTATTTGTACTATTCTAAAATCTACTCTCTTTCAAATAAATGAATAAAGAACAATAAATTATCATCTAGTAAGTCAAATTCAAACACCTCTGAATGTAATCCATAATGCATGCATTATTTACTTGAATTTAATTTTTACAAGTACATAGATTAATAAATAGTGGACTACAGGCAAATTCTAAAAGGGCACTTAACTAATTTAACAACCATTGTTAAAATCATTGTAACATGAGGACCATTTTTAAAAGGAAGCCATGTAGTACTTGTTAATATTAAAAGTATTATTGAATTGTGACATATTTAAACACCTAATTGTAATATAGAAATACACTCCTTATTTGAAGGAAAGCCCATTTCTACCACGCAACTTTCCCTAACAAATTTTTCAGAACCCTTACCAATGATTCTCTTATAAAAAAAATAAAGACAGTTAAAAGAATAAAATCTCACTCTAAAATTCTAATTCAATTTTATTTATTTCTATATAACTGGTAGTAAACAGGTTTTGTGTATTTTTCATTATTGTAAATGTGTAGTAAAAGTAATTATGTACAGTTGAACCTCCAAACACCAAAACTAAAAGTAAAATTCAAAATGAAGAGATTTTACTGTAGGGAAATATATATTTTGAATTATATCATTTTAGACATAGCTGTTAATGTTTATAACATTTTTTACAAAAATAATGCAATAATGAAAGTGTAAATAAATTAAAATAAAAAAAAGTAATAATTGGCATATGCATATTAAAGAAAAGTATTAAGCACATGCATGGTCTGTGAATATTTAGTAGAGAGAGAAAACTGTATATTTTAATTAGTATATTTTGGTCAACAACTCTTAAATTTTTTTAAAATATACTTGTCTAAAATATCATGATGTCAAAAAGTTTCATGAAGTTGAAAACAATACATCATGTCTGAGTTCTTAAGGAATATTTGTTTAACATTTTCAAATTTGTTGATTTTCTGTCTTCAACATGTAAAGACAAATGTATTTGCCAGTGTATAAGATACACTTTTTTCCTTCAGTAACTTGTCAAAAAACAGAATGCATCTTATACAACGCATGAGAATTTTTGTAACTGTTTGGACGTTGAGTATATAGCATTACAAAAGTCAAATTTTTGTACACTGAAAAACAGGAATTTGTATTTCTACAAAATTGGTTATTACAGAAGCTAAAAGTATTGCAAGAAGAAAGAATACTGAAGTTTTCTTTGGGTCAACACCATGATGTAGCTGATTTATGAAAAGGCATGGTCTTTCCCTGTGCACTAGAAAAATATCATAAAGACTCCCGGTAGAATGTGAGGAAACAATCATTGTTTTTTATAGGTCACAATTCCCTCTCCTTTCATAAAATTAAAAATCAAGTATAAAATTTAACATTACAGAATGTAATCCTTCTTGAAAATAGGCATGCGCCTCATACACCGGCACATAGGGTACCTAATAAAATATCTCAACTCTCCTTCCTGGCAATGGAAATAAGATTCTAATCTCTCTCTCTTTCTTTCTCTCTCTCTCTCCATATAAAATAAATGAGAAAGACTGCCATTGATATGAATGGAATTGATATTAAAAGTTAAAGAAAATATTATTTTTCTATTGAAAGCTGATACATGTATCAATTGATTTTGTAACCTTTGACCTTGTTTCATGTAATTTGCCTAACTTCCTGTAAAAAAGTCTAGTACATTTTATACCAATTTTAATGTAAGGAGAAACCTTGTGATACATAAATACCTTGTGCAAAATATAATATGCATTTTTTTGGTAATAGATAACACAGAGGTCACAACAATGCTGGAGGAAAAAAGAGCAATGAATAAAAATACTTTAAAAATCAAGAAAAATTCCACTGAAAGTAACAGTACAGCTACCAAAGATTTTTAACACATTTTTGTGTGTCAAAACAAATTTTTTTTAAATTGAATTTTACAAAAAGATTGTGAATTAATTTTAATATTTAAGAGTTTGATTATTAAATTTCTTAAGTGTTTAAACTGTTTAATTTTGCAATGTATTTATATCCAACTTGGAAAAATAAAAAAATATATATTTTCTCCACAAATATACAAATAATTACCTTAACATTGGCATATCTTCTCATAAGAAACATGTTGCAATAGTTAAAATATTAGATATGTGTAGTTTGGAGGTCCTCGTGTAACATTTTGAAAAAAATCTGTTGCAATTATCATACATTATGGCTAACTACTAATTTTATTTTTAACTTTTCATGCTACTTTCAACTGTATAACATAAGATTATCTATCTTGTCTCTAACTCAGATTAAAAAAATCATAAATATTATAAGAATTATGTTAATGTATCATCAAATGCTTATGAAATATCAATCACGTTGCGTTTATGAAATTGTGGTATAATGTAATATCTTGAAATAAGTTGAAGCTTGAATTCCACTTTACATTCTTTAATGTTACTTTCTGGTTTTTCCAGGAAGCAAAACCATTTTTGATTGCAAAAAAATAATGTCAAGGATTGATAAAACTTTGATTCCTTTATATATTTCTTAATAATAGAAATTTATATGAAAACTGGGACAGAACTAATGCAGTAGTTCCACATTATAAGAGAATCTGTAGCCAAAGATTTTTGTCTCCTAGGTGGGAATTTATCTTCATTTCCATCATCATCATCATCATCATCATCATAAAGTACATTTCAGTTGAAGTCATTGGCTCATTCTGATACCAATAATTTAGGATTGTGGCAGTTTATCTCTCCACCATTTGCAGGGGCATCCTTTATTTCTTCTTCCTACAGGGATGTACTCTAACATCTGGCGTGCTACCCATTCTGGATGCATTTGTTGCAGATGTGCAGACTGTTCTAACTGATATTGTGTTATCACAATACTTCACTCACTTATGTTATTTCCAATTCCTGTCAGATATCTTCATTTCTTTCATGATCTTCTGGTTTGTAACCTACCTATGAACTTAAGAGATGCATTTCTATTCTCTGCATATCTCTTTTGGTAAGAGTCCAAGCGAGCATACAGAAGTGATATTACTAGCACTTTATAGCCTTTCAGAACAGTATCCATTTTAACTTTGGTGCCTAATACCTGTATTAATGTGCCAAGAATTTGTTGGTGTATGTGCAGCTTCTTTTCAAAATCATTGAAATTATAATATGAGATGCCACATCCTAAATATTTAAAATGATTAACTTGTTCTAAGTTGTTATTATTCACGTATGGTAAATGTCAATATATGTTTACACATCTTCACCTGAGATTCCCTTAAATTTTTTTTTACTGTTCATGGCTTGATGTATAATGTAAACTTTTAACAATAGTGACATTAACTTCCTTTTTGGATCCATCACAACTTGGATTCTCAAAAATTGACTTTAAATTGAGATGTCATCTCCCACACAAATGGAGCACAGTTTACCCGATGTTCAACATAAATATCAATACAATTGTGTACAGCTATATATACGCAATGCATTTAGGTGATGAGTCTTATGCCTTGTCAAGTACTGCACAGCTCACACTGCTCCTGTTCACCTCAACATGAGGAAGACATTAGCTCTTGAAGGAAACTGTGACTTTCAAAAAACAATTCACAGGGAAAGCATAAGCAGATTTTCATCTTTCAGAGCTGGGTTATTTTGTGAAGGGTATTTCCATGGATCCCTTCTTAGGCAGCCTTCATCTTCATCAAGAGTATTTAAGAGCAAAATCAATGAGTCATTTGGCATGTGACATGAGGCATGGAAAGATGTGTCATTCCAATTTCTGTCTCGTGTGACTTGAAAAAAAAACTCCTCTGGAACAAATATTGTCAACTATTGGTGGGAAACTCTTACTCTTACAAGCAGGTCTCTTAAATACCAAAATCCATACATCCATATACTGGAAATCCAGACAGCCCATACTGTCTCTTATAAACAGGATTCTCTTATAATTGGATTCCACTGTCATTTTTCTTCATTTACTGAATTTGTTTTCTTAGTTTTTATGTTTAGTGTCTATATTTTGAATCTATTTTTATTTTCTTTTTACCAAGATCTGTTTTTATTTCTTTTGGCTTTTGTATATGAGAGCACAAATAATGGTAATATCTTCCAAATTAATTTCAGTCTACATATTAACTTATTACCTTGTTTAAATCACATTCACAAACATACACAAACATTTGGATATTATTCATAAATGAATAATTTATATCATTAAAATTTTGTCATTATAAAATAATGTAATATTAATATAATGAAATGAAATATACCATGACTCAAATTGACAAAATTTGATTACTACTGATTAACAGAAAAATTATGTTATTTAAGTTTTCACAATAATAAATGATATCTTGATTCACCTATCTTTACCATCATAAATGTGAGTTTACTACTCTGTCAGGACTATTGATGCAGTGTGTTACTGGATGATGCATTAACATTAGCTCATTTTTCACCTTGACAGTAGCATTACACTACAAAACTAACTGTGTTTGTAGATTGAAAACACTACAAAAATTTAAAAAAAACTAGTTTAATAAAGATAGGCACTTTTTGTAGAAAAAGCAAGAAATAATTATCAAGCATTTTGTATATTATAGCACATGAAAAAAGTTCAAGATGTGCTATTCGTGCAAATTTCATAAACAATATAAGTAGTAAGTAAACAAGCTAGTAATAATATCTGAAAGGAAATTACAAATTTTGAGAGTAGTACTAAAATAATGGAAATGATTTGCCAAAGTTTTTACCAACAAATGGGTTTTAAACCATATCTTCAACCTGAGCATCAAACTGACACAGTAGTTTCAAAATCATTAGCTGAGAAATTGATATGACTGAGGTGTTTATAATTTTCTTCTATTTATGATATTTTGTTAGAGTACATTACACAAGGATGATAATTAATTTTGCAAATAAAAACTTTAGCCTGTATATTCAATGAACTTTTGGAAGTAGAATTGTGAATTCAAAGTAGATTTCTGAAGGGATGATAATTAGTGTGGCTTGTTTGATAATTCTTTTGCTACACAGATGCAACATGAATAACATTAGTTTAAATAACCTTTATGATGAAAATATATTTGCTGGTTAAGTGCTTAAAGTGGTAGAGATCATACAACATTGTGTTCATTAAATGAACACTCAAAGTTCAAATTTACTTTGCAATTAATTTTAAATGTTTAGTTTCATGACAATGTCAACTCACATTTATGTAGCAAATGTATATAGATATGAAAATTACTGCATCAATTAGATTGAAATGGAAGTTGCAGGCTTGATAGATCTTGATCACAGACCGTAAAACTTAAATCCTTTAATAGTTAAAATCTAAATCCTACTCTACAAATTTGAAGAATAAATCTTTTCACCTATGAAGAGAAAAGAAAAAAAATAATTTCCTTAAGTAGTACTCAAATTAATTACTTTGGCTTCTCACAATATGCTTCATAAGCAAAGTTTTATCGCTTCTAAAATTGTTATTTTTTTGAAAAATCAAAATAATGAATTTTCCCACAAGCCATCTTATTGAAACTTTAATTTTGTAATTACCTTTCAGATTTATACTTTGTATTTTCAACTATGTAATTTCAAGCATGTCACTAAATTAGTTTTTAAGTTACTTTATGAAAAATGGTAATGCTCTAAACAGTCTTTCTCTATTCAAATATACTTCAGAGAGCAAAGCTATGGTGGCAAAATAACATTATACAATACAAACTGTACATAAGAAAGAACACACTTAAACAATGTCACTTATTCAGATCTTTGATCTTACTTGGAATTCCTTTTTAATAAAACTAGTTCTGAAGAATGTTGACAATCATGTTGACAAATACCACGCTGGCCTAAGAAATAGAAAATGTACCTTTTCACCTTTAGGGCTCTTTATTCCATCTGAATCAAACTAGCGTGCATTGGTATTCTATAAAGTTTTCACTTGAATAATCATAAATTAAACATGCCCAATGTCAATCAATCTTGAAACCTTTCCTTCTCAATTTTTATAGATATAAGAATCTGTAGAGAAAATAAAATGCCCTTGAACCCATTTTTATTTTCATTAAACCTTGTAAAAAGTAAATATTATAAGATAAGAAAAATTAAAAGTTAAAAAAGTAGACATAGTCATTAACACACATTTTATATTAAAGAGCTGATTTAATTTGTTTCATTTCTCATGAGTTCTAACTTTAAAGATCTTGACATTTATTTTTTTTTTAATGTAGCAATAAATACACAAAATAGCAGATAATTTAAATAAATGTTTTCTTTACAAAAAGTACATTACTATGTTGAACTAATTCAATTTACAGCGTTCACATACTTATTGCTGGGATCCTTAGTAAAAAGTAAGGTCAATGTGCCCCCACGCAATTGCACACAGGCCAATGTGGTCCAAAGGGGAAGTGAGGAAAAGGCTCCATCTGTTCATTGCCATCAGCACAAGTGAAGGTTATGTAGTGAGTACACCACCTTCCCTTAAGGAAAGATTCTTGTACTCACACTTGAAAGGAATCTGAGTTGACCTCCGAGCAAGCCTGAATGGAAATCACCAGATACAAATCCTGACATACATCAGGGTTCAAATCTGGGTCTTTCAGGTCAGGAACCACCACTGAGCCACCACTGCTCAGGGATCCTGAATAAATTGCAATTGTTTTAACTAAGATCTGTATATTATGGAATTGAAGTGAACATCTGTAGTTAATATCTTTTTCTCAGCCAGCTCAATTAATCAGCATACTGGCTTCATAATCCCAAGTTCATGGGTACAAATCTGATTGGAAGAGGTGAATTTTCAAAGAAAATGGGAAATGCTCAATGTCTCATGTTATGCTTGTGGCATGTAAAAGAATCCTGGCTAAATGTCTGACAAAATTAAATTCTCGGACAATTCCCATTGTAATTTGACCCCAAAATCATTCAGCCAGGGAATGACATAAGAAGTGGATAAATATGATTGAGAACATTGTTGGATCAGAGTGCTCATGTCACAGGGGGACAATGGACAAGTATCCAGAGCCTGGGCATTAGAAATAAGAACAGTTATACTATCACTTACTCATTAAATTAGTTACTTGCACACATGGGCATGACATTTATACATGCTCTTTCCACATTTTATTTTTATATTTACTCATCTCATTTCTAGTGAGTCTACTCCTATTCAATATAAAAGAGAGTAAATAAAAATATGAGACAATTTATGTGACCCTTTCTTAGAAATATGAGCAAAATTAATTTTGTTTCGTGCAGAAAGGCAATTTCTTAGGATAGTGATCTATACACAAATAAATTTCCAAATGAATTTATAATGACCAACTCAATCATACCTAGTAGAAAAGCAAGTGTTCTGAGAAGTTCAGCAACCCAAATATTAATAAAATAATAATGTGAATTTCATGAGGTGTACTTCATGAGACAAAGACTGTTGGTTGATTTTAAATTTTTCAAAAAGAAATTGAAATATTTGTTTAATATACATAAGCTTCCATAAACAATGAATTTTATCTTCTTGTTATTCATATTACTTTACACTTTTGAGAACAGAAACATTTTTATAATCTGTATTGAACGAAGAAAACATTAAAGCCTAATCTTTTCTTTGGTGTCAATATTTTCATTGTTCTAATTTTTTTTTTAATATAATTAGTTCATAAATGATATTTTGCATGTGGTAAAAAATATATTTTTTCTCTGATTTAGAATAGCATTATTTTGAATTTTCTCCAAACAATTCATTATTATTTTAAACTCATGTATATTGATTAAAAATTTGTTATTAGTGTCATTCATTTTGGGTAGCTTTCTTTCTTACTGAAACTCATAATTAGAATAAATTGAAAAATGCTATCCATTTATACCTACATTTAATAAATATCAAATTAAAATTCGTGTAATCATCCCATGTCCACTTTAAATCTCTTCTGTAGAACTTCTTCACATGTATGTAAGTTATATCACTCTAGTAAATATTAATTGCAATAAATATTGTCTGAAAAATAAACTCCTGTAAAAACTATATCATTCAGCACCATTAAAACTTGTAATTGCTAAACAGTATTGCATCAGTAATATTCAGAAGCTTCTTATCATGCCTCAATAAGCATTGCACAATATGTTTGCAAAATAAAAACTTCTCATGATCTGGAACTGTGTGAGGAAGGAAATGTGGAAAAGTTAATACGTTCCATCTAACACTCACCGATCTGTAAGCCTTTTTGATCACACAGCCAACATGTTGAGAGGAAAGAAGAAAGATAAGAGCAAACATTAGTAAGAGTAAAAGAAAAGAAAAAAAACTTACAACAACAGCAACAATAGCAAGAGCAACAACGATAACATCAACAACAGCAGCAGCAACATAGGTACTTAAATACATATATACATACTCGCATACATACACACATGAACAGATCAAGTCAAAATAATTTACACACTGACTGAAAGGGGAAGGGTGAAATAATTCATAATGCATTCGTATACACAATGCAAATGATGCATCACTAGCATTAGGCAGGGCAAGTGTTTAACAACATCCTGAAAATATACCACACACTACAGTTATAACAAAGGATATTACACGGGGTAAAGGGATTTGATGTGATGTGTCAGAATATCAGATGAGAAAAACTGAAACAACATAAAAATAACACACAATTATTACTAATATCTAAATTGTAATACAGACACCACACTGCAACATGAAGTGGTCTTCAACAAGCAGGTTACACAAAACGTAAAGCATGCTAGAAAGGTCCATCTATGAAATGCCATTTGTTTTTTGTAACTTTCTACGTATAAAACTTAGATGCAGACCAGATGAATCCCTATCATTAATAGAACTGTAAGAATTAAATTTTCACAATAGGATTGACTTTTGCTTAAGTATACGAGGGAATGATTTGTTTTAAATGCGAGTCCATTAACATTCACTTGATGATATAACTCTTCAAGCAGAGTAATTAAATATTCCATATTTGTTCAACAAAAATCATACTCCTGGACTTTTCCCTTCATGATGAAACAAGATAATTGTACAAATATATCAGTGAACACTAATTACTTCTTAATCAAACAAATGTATCAATAATGAATAATGATTTGGAGATTTATTCTAAGTATTTAAACAAAATCACTGTTGCACAACATAAAACAATTAAATGAAATAAGAATAGAATTAATATGCCTGCCTTGTGTTCAGAAGGTCCCATGTTGAAACACTCATATCATTAGGCTTTCAATAGGCATTCCCCAGTTGCTTTCCTGACTCCTTTTCTGATTCACTTGAACTGAAATCAAACCAGTATGCATAGCTGCCTAGTTCCCTTTTTTTCCTTAGGCACTTCCTGGACATTCTCATAAACTAATGACATAAAAGGCCTAGTTTCTCTGAAACTACTACAAATCCAACTCAGGGAGGAAGGAAACCTACAAAGTAAATATTGACACTTTCAGCATATACACACATGAAATTAAACATATTTGGTCATCAGATGTGAAGTTACTTAACAAAATGTTTTTTGTTTTTATTTAGACTAAAGGAAGATTTGCAGAAATTTTAAATACTAAATGCAGATATGAAAACTGTCCTTTTCTGCTTTTCATTACTATATGTAACAAACAACCATCATGTTCACAAAATAATAATGAACACTTAATATGTAAAATGAATATAACATACAAATTTATAAGCCACTTAATTTAAATTATGATTACCTATTTGTCTCAATATTGTAAATTTTAACTGTTTATTTATTCATTTGAATTATCAACATTTTAAAAACATTAAAATTCACACCGCTGTTTTCTACATCTACTCCTGAAAATGTTTTCTGAATTTTGCAAAACTATTTCATTGGCATATGTTGGAATTATTCTAGAGTGTACCAGTTCATAACAAAAATTAACAACTAATGAAAATGAAAGATTACTTTATTACTTTTCACATTTTCATTTTGAATCCTTAACAAATTATCCCCATAAAACATTCAGATATTTGATACGACTATGAAGTTGAATTTTGATGTATGTATTTTAACACTCCAAACATTGCATTTTAACACTGGGCATTGGAACTAGAATGTAGTAGAGAGTGGTATGTTTCTGTATTAATTTTACAAATACTGCCCTTGTAACAATTTGAATGCCCTTTCTTAAGTTCTTACATGTTAAAGAATTCAGAGGTTGTATTAAAGGATGTGATTATTGTTTTTTTAAATGGGTCATTTTGTTTCATTATTGATATATAGAAAATATAATACAAAAATCAAATCACCATTTGAATTGACAGGAATTCATTATATTGATGATATATATTCTGTGCAACAGTTTAATTTTAGAGCATCACTAATATTGTATTCATCAAGTTCTAGTAGTTAATTTACTTTCAAACATATTTTTAAGGTATAACCTTCATAAAGGATTCTTCTACTTTACTACTCGTTAAAAGCCATTGACTTATTTGTAAACTCGGCCAAAAATTCACTATGCTCCAGACGCTACATTGGATTTATTGTAATATTCACCACTTGCGTATTTCATTTACATAATCATTTGTATTATTTTGTATTACTGTCTATGAATTACTATTGGTTTATTTAAACGTAAAATGAAAACATAAAATTTGTCATTATATCATGACTGATAGTTTATTCTGTAGCCAATTACAATTTTAAATTATTGAATGAGAGCTTGAATATGTGTCATTGCATATACATGTGAATGATTGGTTGTCACACAGAACACAAACTACTCTTTTAAAATTTTCATTTTACAAAAAATTAAATTTTCAGTACAGTACAGTAATATGATAAACATCATTCTACGGATTTGAAAACATATGCTTAATAAATCTTTGTAGGGAAATCTCATTTCAAAGTATGTACTTAATTTTTTTTGTTCAAACCATTGAATAATGATTTGGGTTTTACAGTGTAGGTTTAAACATGAGATCCAAAAGTGGTCTTACATATCTGCATTCATACTAAATATCAATTTGCAGCAGAATAAAACAACTTTATGACAATATTTGGCTATGATGTGAGTTTAATGTGTAGAAGCTACCATATTCATTTTTTATCATATTTCTTAGCTGGATCTTCAATAACAAATAATAAAAATATTATTATTATCGTAACTATTGATATTCAAGTATAAACAATATTTTTTCAAAGAAATATATTACTATAACCTATTTTCTTTGAATGTATGTCATATTAAACATTCACTTATTTTTAATCATCACGAACTTTTTCACTGATTATGAAACCATTAATTCATAAGTACACGAGAAACTGCTGTCAGGAAGGGATGAAACAATTGTTTCATGAACAATATGAACAAGAGCACAGCTGATTTATGTAAGCATTATTAACTTACTAAAAAATGTAGACAACAGTCTATGACAGGGTTACCAACTGAAAGTTTTCAAATGCAGGACATTATCTGGAAAAAAGCAGAACTTTCTGAAAAATTGCCCGACCATTTTAAACTCTATTACCAGAGGTAAAGCAATAAAATATAGCTCACTATTTAAATAATTTTAAATTTAGTAATTGTTTGTCCATTTTGCAACTTAAAATTGTCTACAAAATTACATAACAAACAGAAATTGTTTAGGTGTGAGGCAAATATACCTTTCACAATAGATGGGTTACAATAGATAGTCACAATACAGGTATATTACAACATTCAAATTAAGTAATGATGAATTCAACACCTATATTGAGATTGTTATACTGGATTTTAATTTGATTTATTTTCACAAAAAGAAGAACCCCATAAAATGTTCAGAGAATTCAGAAATTGGTGGATTAATTGGTTTTAGTTAATTTAGTTTTTAAAAGATGCATTAAAGCCTATGGTCATTTGCACCCATGCAAAGTTATTTTAAAAACATTTTATAAAAAAGATAAAATAGGAAAATCAGACAATGCCTCATATTTTTTAAAAGATTTATTATGCCTGTAGGGCATAGCTGATTAAATTCTCAGGTATTTTACCTGTCTTTATTTTTCGCATAAGAAGCTATGATTCCTAGAGATATCAACTTCCATTAACATTGAATTGCATTGTGAGCAATGATTGAAACCCTCAAAATTTTGGAGTCCATTGAGATCTATAGAGAGGAGCAAGTGGTTAGGCTGTGTCAAGTACCACCCTACTGTGATAATACTACTATTACATCTATAAATTTATTTTAGGTTTGGTAATAAAGGAAAGAAGGTGCAAGAGTCAAGAATAAGCTCTTGATTGCGTCTGTCTTGATACCACAATTTGAGACCCTTTATCAGTAAGAGTATGTGTTTAGCATTGAAGATTCTCAGTAATGTCTTGAATAGATCTTTCCTCCTTTTGCATTTTTATGAACTACATGTCTTGTAAACATGTGCTTCACTTTGTAAATGATTAACCAATAGTTATGATGAATAATGAATGTGTTTTGCTATTATGTAAATGTACTTCCTGATAAATATCAGTTGAGGGAGATCTTAACGCAGTTGATATATCCTCTTACTTTTTACCTGTTCAGTTAAAAAATATGTATGTACTAAGCACTTGCCATCATAAAGGCTATTTGTTACCCAAAGCAGACAATTTGAAAGGGTCAGTTTATCTACAACACAGCTCACAATGACAACTGTGGAGAATGGAGCTAAACACATGTACACTGTAAGAAATGTAAAGACCTCACACACTAATAAATCCTGCAGTGTGTGCATTTTGGATGTATTTACAGCATACAGCAATCTTCGTAATATTTTTAAATGGCATTATTCCATAGGGAATTGTGAAGGAAACGTATTCATTGGCCTATCGGAAACTACTCTTTGAGATCTGTTAACATGACTAGGATGTAATTGAAAGCAGTATCTTGGTATTTGTGTAATGCCCAGGATTGGATTAACATTTTACAGGGCGACAAACATGATCAAACTATGGGGCCCTATGTAGATATTCAAATACTGAACATACATCATCAAAAGAATTTGAAAATACATTACAATCTTTGCAATGCTTACATACACATGAACTAATACACAATTTTGTTAAAAATAATATTGTGAGTCCAGTATCGTGAGTAAGGTTTCCCAAATATAATATTGTGAGTAAGCAGACTGAGCAAGTTCTTAACTTGCTTAGTCTGCTTACATATCAGTCTATCCCTGAGTGGGCCTACATACATTAAGTAATGTACATTTTTGAATGAATATGACAATTTGTCTCTCCCAGTTGACAAGTGTCTCCAGAAAGGCTATAGAAGAATAAGAAATTAAAAAATGTTTCCAAATGTGTTGAACCACCTTTTTGCGGAATAATATGTTAGGAACCAAGAAAAACTAAGATTCCAAATTTTCAGCCAATTTCTTCCCCATATTTAGTAAAAAAATGTTTTTTAGGTTTCTTTTTTCTACATATCATAAAAAGTTTGAATATTTGAATTGTATCGAAATGACATTTAAATAATCAATAATAAAAGGAAAAACATATTACAGTATTTGCTCGTGTATGGGCCACACCCGTGTATAGGCCGCACTAACGATCTTTGATACAATAATTTGAAGAAAAACATCTCGTGTACAAGCTGCAGTGAAGTTCGCTGAACAGCAAGGGAATTGAGCAACCGGGAGGAAGTTCGACGTTGATGAGAAGAATGTGAGGCGGTGGATTCAAGGCAAAACAGATTAGAAAATACCAATCGCAATAAATGTGCATTTTGAGGCAAGAAGTGTAAATATCCAGCAGTTGAAGAATTGTTGGAAACTGGGAAACCCAGTTTTGCCATTTTCTGAGAGATGCTGCAGTTCGAAAGTAGCAAAATCGCCAAGAAAGTCAGTATCCTCTGCCCAGAATTTCAAGCAAGCTACGGGTGGGTGCAGCGGTTCATGGAGAGACGTGGATTCTCTCTACAACAGCAGCATGTTTCCTGGAGCCAACTAATTCCAGACTGGATGAAGCACGTGTGGTTCCAGCGGCCTGGTGCACTGCTAACAACGGTCCATGCTAGTTTTGGACAGTTTCCAGGCTCATACAACCGAGAGGTTAAGAAATAAACAGAAGGAGGACAATGGGGATTTGGTAATGATTCCAGGCAGCATGACCAGGATGCTGCAACCTTTATACGTGCCTATTAACCGGCCATTCAAGTGTACGTGCGACGTTTGCACCATACGTGAGCAGAAAGAACAGAAACCACGTCTCCAGCCGGCCGCCTCAAGAAGTCCATAGTGTAAGAGAATTTTCGATTCAGGGGCATCGATTTTAGGCAAACTGGTCGCTAGAAGTTTTAAAGCAGGCGGCATTTCAAATAAGATGTACGGGACTGAGGATGATGTATTATAAACCTTTCCAGTGATTGTGACAGTAAAGTGACAACTATGAGACGGAATCTGGGAGCGATGAAAGTTATTAAATTTAACTTTAACATATATACTGTGAACATTTGTGAAAAAAATAGACATAAAATTCGGCATAAAAGAAAGAAGAAAAATCTCGTGTATAGGCCGCACCCCCATTTCATGAGTTAATTTTCGAATAAAAGTTTAAAAAAGCCTATATACGAACAAATACAGTTGTTATTTTTTGTGGGAAAATTGCATTCTTAAACTTGTATTTAAGTAAGAAAATATCTCAATACATTTACATTGAAGTGAATTTCAGAGTTATAATATCATCAGAAAAAATTATTACATGCATTTGCTTTCAAACAATGCATTCTAATAACTATAATTCAATCCATTTTTTTCTTGGGCTATATAGCTTATTTGGTAACAAAAAATTAAAATCTGATTTTTCACAATTGTTACTATAGGCTACTTGTTATCATTTTCTTGAAAAGCTTCAAAGTGCTAATTATCAAATGTGTATTTGCTTGCTGCATCTTGGTCTACTTGGTTTAGAAATGTCAATTATGATCAGAGGCAAAGAGATGAAGAAGGTAGAGGGACCTTAGACCATCACAAAGAATTTTGAAGAGTTTCAGACCAAAAAGAGAAATTGAAAACACAATGTTGATATTTAGCCCCTTCAGAGTGGTTCAAAATTCTAGGGTACCTAGGGGGTCAAAGATGGTAACTTTTTGCCAATAAACATGTGGTGGGAAATCTCATATAATGAAGTTAGAGAAGTGACCTTTCTGACATCGCATCTGTGATTTGTAGGTAACTCACCCTACACCGGTGTTTAGATAATACACACACTCTCAGGGAATGTCTGTCCTTCCCACTGGCAAATACAATATTGATTTCATTTTATTTACAGTGACACAAATTTTAATCTTGAAATGTGTACTATTGCAATGTTACTTTTTTGCAATTTTCAAAAATACAGAGAGCTCGCCGTTCCCACTGTCCTTCCCACTGGCAAATACAATATTGATTTCATTTTATTTACAGTGACACAAATTTTAATCTTGAAATGTGTACTATTGCAATGTTACTTTTTTGCAATTTTCAAAAATACAGAGAGCTCGCCGTTGATGTGACAAGAACCAATTTTTTTAACTGACCTTTGATAAAAACGAGGAGAAAATTTAAAGAAAAAATTGGGAGTGATTTTTGAGAAAATAATTGTTTATAAATTGTCCATATTTTGTGCAAAATTATACGAAAACTACTCATATTTTCAAAAAATTGTACCTTTTACAAGGATAAAGTTTAATAAAAAATTGCAGCCATTTTTGAGAAAATTTTGAAAATATCATTGTGGCTTCAAGTAAAGTTCCCCCCAAAATTAAAATATGCATCTAAAATTTTCAGGGCCTCGAGTTCCTTTAAATCGATAAAGAAATATATGAATTTGGGAAAAAATCGGCTGAATGGTTTTGGCGTTAGCGTTGAAAGACAGACGTTTTGTCGTCACTCGATTTTCCATATCAAGGGCCCACAAAACATGGATTCTGGCTTCACAGCGTGTTAGAGAAAGAAATTTACTGTACATAGGAATAAGGTTTATCCTCTTTTTCGCAACTAGGGGCCAGAAATAAATATTTTTTGTGTCAAAAATTTGTCGTTATCCAACACTCAATTACAATACTTTATCTTCTTATGAAGTAAACCTGAGAATGTAAGTCGCTTATAAAATAGACTATAAATTATTTTGTAATAAAAATCATCAAAAATATGATTACTATAACAGAAATTTTTATTTAAGATATGTTTTGATAATGCATTTATCTGTAATTGAAACAACAGAGAACATTAAAACTTGTTATCAGAGGCTGCTCCTGCAATTTCCTTTTACTCTCCTTAGAGAAGAAAACATTTTTTCGCAAATGTAAGTAGACCTGAACATAGAAATGAGGTTTTCAGCAGATTTCAAAACTAGAAAGCTTGTCCGAGGGACATTTCTTATTAAGAAATTTGTTGCACAATACGATCAGGTAATCGATTACAACTGAGATTAATTAATTCTAATTGGAAATTGGAGGCACGGTACTATGTCAAGGAGTACAGAATTTGGAGTAGCAAATTCACGAAATTTTATGTCCAATATTTTCAAACTGAGAACAGGTTTCTGACTTCAATATCAGCTTCAGAAAGTGACAAGCATTCATACAAATTCCCGGAAGGGCTTGGTGAGAGACAGTAAGATACCTAATGTAGTTTTGAGAAGCAGCATGTTTAATGTTTAGCGAACACATGAAATCAATGGAGGGTCAGCATTATATAATTGTTATACAAGAACTATCCTCTAAGACAAAGAATTCACTGCCCCATCCGGGAATTGAAATCAGATCTCTCGGTACACTAGCAGGAGCTACCGAGGCAGTCAACTGTTCAAAATAAATTCCTGGCTGGGACAGTCAATTCTTTGAACAGTCAAAAAAAATTTATAACTATTACATAATGGTTAGTAGCTATGAGATTGCAATGACAGTTGACAATTGCGAAACACAAAGTGTATTTCCATGTAATCGTTAAACTTCCAATTGTGACCAGGTGGTGAAATGTATAGTTGTATGTTGGGGAATCGTATCTCCTTCAGGCTGCTTACAGAGTTTACTGCCTTGGTAGCTCAAGTGATTAGTGCAACTTGCAGTTTACTGACTGATCAGGTTTTGATGTGGGGCAGTCAATTTATTGTGCAGTCAAAATTAATTTATTGTTATTATTATAATTTATTAGCATTGTTACTACTACTACTTCTGCAAGAGGAAATTCTTGTACTCTTTATTTTGGTACTATTTTAAAACGATAATTGTGAAAATGCAATTTTTAATTTAAAAGAAATACGGAACGCCACTTAAAAATCAATAAAAAATTATGTATTTCGTAGTTTGCACGCAAGTACATGAAATCCGGTTGTGTTTTTTTTTTTTTTTTTTTTTAAAAACTATAGGTCTTCTCAAATTTACCGAAATAAACTATTATTTATGCACCAAGGGCGTCATAAGGCTTTTAATGAGCGAGTGGTGACAAAACGCCCGCGGGCTTTTGGTCCGAGGTCATTAGAACCAGTTAACGCTCGTGGTACATTCGTACTTTTTTTACTTAATTTATTGATTCAGATATACTTATTTACTAATTAACTAAAAGTTTATATTTCCCTCCCATAATTCCCTTTATAAGGGAACATGTAGCATCATTCAACTGTTTTCATATTTCCCTCATTACCATGGTTCTCTCGATCCAGGCAAGTTATACAGCGTATATCGAACTCCGTATCGAAGGCAATGGAAAGTTTTAAAGTTTTAGAGAATCTGGGCACCCTCGAACGTTAAAACACTATCGATCTTCTGCGCATGCGTAGTTCATGTTTCGCATCACTTTAGTGCACCTGCGCATGCGCAGAAGATCGATAGAGCTGTCCGCTATGGCGTCGCTAACAGGGAGTTTAGAGAGTTTGTTTACGCTATCGAACTTCTGCGCATGCGCAGATGCACGAAAGTGATGCGCAGAAGATCGATAGTGCTTTAACGTTCGAGTGTGCACAAATTAGAGAGTTTGTTCACGCCTTAGCAGACCGTGCGCTTACGCAGAAGATCTGCGCTTACGCAGAAGATCGATAGTGCTTCGAAGGTGCACATACTCCCTAATAACAACATATAATGTAACAGTAAAAAATATTTTGTGATTTTTTCGCGAATAAAGTTTAAAAAATCAAATTTCCCGCCAAAAATTGTTTTATTGTAAAGTGGCGAAAATACGAGCGTGTGTGTACTGAAATAGTGGAAGAATTTCTTTGTTCCAGGCTTAATTCTCATAGAAAAATCAACAGAAGTTCAATACATTTGGGGGTATTTTTTACCTTCTTATTCCTCTAGAGCCTTTTTTAGGGAATATCGGATGACTTGGTTAAGTTTTTATTCATTTACTCATTTTTTAATAATAGCATTGAAATGCATATGATTGTAATTTTTCCTTGGGTGATGATTTCTTATAGTACTGCAGTTTTACCTAAAATTCTGTTTTCAGGTTGTAGCGTAATTTGTTATCAAAGTAATGACAGTATTTTAATATAATAATCTACCTTTTTAGCATAAAAGCAGCAAATACTGTTTCAATGACTCATCAACATAGTCACATTGGTTTCTTTGAACTGATACATTTTCTGATTGAATTGAGCTTTCAAACTAACAGCCAACGGACAAAGTGGTTGCAGATATGACAACAGCTGAAATTTCACATTTAGTTTAACATCAAGAAAATAGGTGTGGAAATTAAAAAATGTTTGAATTCTTCTTATAGTTCCTTGAAAAAAATAATGGAATATTTTCATGTGGATTCTTTTAAAAGAACATGCATATTTAAAATAGAAATATTTCAATTAATATAGATAAATTTGATAAAATTCTATTAATCATACAGGAGTCAATGTTAAAGTGTAAGTCGCATAAGAGCCTGCAGCAAAAAAAACTGTTTTCTGACACATAACATTGATATTTATTATACCTAACCTTTTGACAATAACAAAAAATATGTACTTGTTTTTATCAATTACAAATTAATTTGTATACAGTTTACTGATCATCCCAGAAAACGTAGTATTGAAGTTGAAAAAATTACTACTCAGCACATTTCTTCAAAAAGAACATGAACAGCAACAAATCAATGATAATCACTAATGGTGAAGTTCATATTGACCAAAATTGGGAGAGTTCATGAATCAGCTTCTTTGTTGTTGAAATCAAAACCACAATAAATATATTGCAAAAAGTGATTTCGTAATTAAAATGCAATTCAATTATGTAATTATTTTTCAATTTTAGCGCTAACTAATGCTTTGCATAAAGGAAAAGATTTTTTAAATAATGAAAAATGAAAGAAGAAATCAATTTTGTTTATTTTAAATCTTAACTCCAAGTGTTGAATACTTTTGAAATAAAATGGAGTAATGAATATAAAGATGATAAGTAATAAACCACAAATGAGATCAATCTTAACATACAATTTTTCTTTATTTTTATTTGGTGAATTTTCTGTTTTAATTTGCCTTTTGAATAATTAGACAATGCTGTGGATCATTTTGTAAACAAAACAGATTTCCAAAATTTTCCTCTAGTGATAACCACTCTACACCTCTGAAAAACATAGTTTGAATGCAAAATGTGGATGCATTCTTTCTGGTACAAGCACACCAAATATATCAAAAGTTTCATGGATATAGATCTGTGACTTAAAAAGAAAATTATCTGACCACCTTGGCATTCTGAAAGATTCTGGTTCTCGTAAAAATATTAGAAGAGTAGACCTGTATGTCATCCTAAAGAAATAAAATGTGAAAAATTCCTCCTTGTCTCTTGAATTTGGTTGTTGCCCAACTGAATCATTTCCTGCTGATACACAATATCAACAGTTTATGCTCAAAATATGCTCCCAAAATTGCTTACTGTTTAATTAATAGAGAAAAGTATGGAATTCTATTGTATACTAAGCTCATACATTTAAAAAGAGTAATGAAATAAATAAATAAGAAAGGATATCTTTGTTACACAAAACTGTTTATACTGGCTGAGTTCAATATTAAATGACTTATAATAACAAACAATCTAGTAGCGCTGAAGAATATTTAGTGAACTACTGTGTTGTGAAGACTAGTGGTCAAGATTGAATAAAAATGACACATTTACAATACAGTAAGTGTCATATATTCAACTAGTAATTAGTACAATATATATATACAATTAACTGTGCAAAAAATAATATACCACTACTCTTCTTATTTATTTATTATGATTTATATCAATCTTGGAAAGTATTTTCTAACTTCATGAAGAAGGCAAGCAGCAGATTGAAGATACAAACTTACTGGCATTTTATGGGACATATAACTGGATGTATGTCTTGCGAGTTACTAGAAAATACTGAATAGACACAAATATCTTGAGTTCCTGAAAAGTAATGTCATAAAAATATGCAACAAATTTCAGACATAAAATTCATTTTAACAAAATCAACTGAAGGATGAACAAGAATGTAGATATTTACATGCTTATAATTAGCAAAATGCTTCTCACTTCTCTCCCAAGATTCTGTTTCCTTGTGTAATATTATAGAATAATTTGAAGATTACCTCATAAATACAGGAATAAGGAAATAGAGAACTCAAGAAATTGAATTTATAATTCACCAAATAGAAAATTTTCCATTGTTGAAATTATTACACTAATCTCATAAAAAAAAGTGGCGAGATTGTAATGAGGTTGTTATAAGAATGAAAAATGCACATAAAATGAATTAAGGTTTATTCAACAGCCTTTTTCCACTAAACTTGTTAGAATCCATTTCAACTTCCCTTGCACATAATATGAGTGCTTGATGCAAGGAACACATCATGTTCGGGTATAATACAGTTCGCTCGAGATATCTGTTCACTCGACAACTGCTAAAATGCGAGCCAACGTGTACATAGATATTACGTGCTAACTTTATTACCGCTTCACTTGTTTAAGACAGTTGCATTCCTACAGAGGTCTCATAATTTTCTCTTCCTTTTGAACCATGCCTCACATTTGCAGCACTGTGTGATCGTATTCGCTATGTAAGGATTGAGTTACGTGTTTGATCTCAGGGTGCAAAGACCTCTTTCTACCATGCTGCTCTTACGTGCTACTTGAATACAGCGCATTAGTACCACATGAAACGTATTGTTCTGTAAATTCTGTCTAACAGGTTATGCACCCGGAAACGCGACATACGCGACAATAATTAAAAAACAACTTTTCGCCAGACAGTATCCGTAACCGAGAAACACGAGTATGGTGGCCGGAAACAACTCGACTTAGGTCGAAATGCTTCACAATTTAAAACTACAACACGTGGAAAATTCAGGCTAAAGTTCTGCTAATCGCGAAGGTTATGCGGGGAAATATCGCTGGCAGTGGCGAGGAGTCCGGAGGTCATCGAGAGATGCGGCGATAACCAACGAAAATAATGAAAATATTGCATTTTATATTTTAGTAAAAAATTGTATAATTAACTTATAAGATATAAACATATTTAAACAATATTATCTACAAAAAATCGAGAAATAATCTTAAAACAATGAAAAGATCGCAAAGGAATTGCTAATATTGGCATATCGAAATGAGAACTCGACGCCCGCTCTCAGCTGCCCGCCCGCTGGTTGGGTCACAACCAGCCACAGTTGTTCGTATTCTTTAGCCGACAAGAAGTGCCCTAACTCATCACTGCGTTTGGAGAATCTCGGCTGTTCAGCAATACCTGACGAAATATGCCATTCAAACTCTCAGTAGCAGCTTGAAAGTGAAACGGAGCGGTGTTCTTGAGTACGCACTGATTGTTGAATGCTTTTACTGAGTTTTAGTTGTATTATTAATTACCATGCATTATGGGAAAACATTAAGAATATATTGATTCGGCTGTAACAAAAATAATTGGTTCACATAAATTCGAAGAGAAGTTTTTGATCTGCAGAAGGGTCAATCCTGCTCTTCGTTATTAAGTTACCAAAATAAAGAAAGTTTACACCACGTACTTTATGATGTCTAGTTACGAGGTTTATAAGAGGTTCTGTGGAAGTGTCAAAGTTCTTTTGAAATTAAAAGGAAAGGTCAAGAAAAGAGGCCAGTAAAAATATTTGGGCCGGCCCGGTGGCCGAGATCGCTAAGGCAGTAGTGTCGTAGTGATCTCGGGCCGAAGGGTCGCGGGTTCGAATCCCGCCTCGGGCATGGATGTTTGTGTGTGTCTGTGTTATCCATAAGTGTTCTTCCTACAGTTTCCCCTACAGTTGAATCTACAGTAATAGTGGTCGCTAATGACCTTAGATGTTGATGCGACCTTAAATAACGAAAAAAAAAAAAATATTTGGGTTGACGCTGAATTTTGTAACTTATATGCCCTTACAAAATCAGTTGCAGCTACCGAAAAAACATAATATTTCATATTTTGATCACAATCCAGTGAATTCTAGTTTAACCCTTACTTATACTCCATCTAATGTCCGTGGCCACAGGAACAACTAAATAAAGAATTCGACAACAATATAAATTTAAAAATAGGCGTAAGGTATTAAGATTTATTGAAAAGAATGCGAAGAAATAATTGCAGAAAAATGAGAATTGTTTGTGTTTAAAAGGCAGAACCCCATACGAAAAATATTTCGAATACTCCTACTCCCAGTCGCTTCAGAAAGACGGGTCCAGAATTGGACGAAATCTGCAATGACTTTGTAAAAAGGCAACGCTTCGCCACTAGTTTCAGGAATTCTCAACTCCAAAATTCGAAGGCCCCAATGGTGCTCAATTCGCTGAAGCAGAAGCCACAAAGCGTGGTCACTGGCAGACCGGAGGGCGCCTGCGGACCTCATTCTATCCACACAGCCATCAGAATTCAAACAGATTCAATACTGAACGACATCAAACGAGATAAAGTAGAAACTGAAAACAATAATCCTACATGCTTCAAAAGGGCCTTGTTTGTTTCAGAAGCGCTTATCCTAAACCGTTTAACAAGACACGTTATGCAGGAAAATAATAACCTTCACGATCACCTCGCAGGATTTTTCAATGACGCAGATAAACCCTACACCACGCGTCAATTCTCATAACAATGCTACGCGCACGGTGGTGTTTGGACTGCCCATCCGTTTTTGGAGTTTTCGAAAAGTTTGCCCAAATTCGAGCAAGTATAATGCTCAACAATACCTAAACATAATAAATTAACTGATATTTAAAAATTAAATTGAAAATGTGCTGACGCGAAGCAAACAATACGTAAAAAAAGCAAATATTATCTGGTAACATCGTTACTCGCGCTTTAGAGAATATCTAACAATTCTATTTTTATTTCAGTAGCATTTACGTTTAGTGTCACACGAAGATTAAGCTCTGGCCTACTTCTTACATGGTTCCGCTCTGCATCCATTCGGCGTTCTTTTTTCGACACTTATCGTAGCGTTCTTTCCCGGGAATTTAGTTTTGTTCCTTCGTTTTTTAATTTTTGATGTAATATTTTTTAAATTCTAAATAACACCAAAACATGATAAAAGATTTGTTTTTATTTACAAAAACATAAACAGTATAAAAAATAACGTGGAACATTCAAAATATGTAGAAGGAAATCTTATCAGGTAGCACAACATTTTTAGTCTTCATCCTCACAGCCAAGGTTACAACACTAACCACAGGTAACTCTTCGTTGAGTATGTTTTCCGTACCCATTCCGATGGCAGGTTTCAGAGGTAAAATCACTCTCTCAAGCAAGGTGAGATATCCTCGGAATTCTTTAGAGTACTTTGAGATTTTCTACTATAGACCTTTGAATAATGAACATCAAATCCAAGACATAATAATATTAATAATAAATTAAAGATACGTAATATTAATAAATATATAATACATTTGATGAAATAAAAGAAGAAATGTCGGAATATATGAAATACTTACAATTTGTTTGTGCTATTGAGTTCGTTTCACTAAGTGGACGTGCGACGGTGTTAAGACCGCTCCTGCAAGTCGTTAACTCTTCAACGAAATTACAATCCACTCCCGAGATTTCAAAAACCTAAGAAACACTATCTAATGAGTGAATATATCCTTCAAGAATTCCTAGACTCCCACTGACTCATTTCACTTTCGATAGATTTTGCACGCAAAAGTATTCAGAGGGCATTCCAACATCGGCCACGGCGCCCACGAAGCAGGGGGGACGAACGTCTGTTCGTCCACCAAGACAGACAAACAGACACCCCACACACACAAATTAGGAACTTCTGACGATACTGTTCGACTCCCTTGATAAGTGCCTCCGACAACTTCGTTGGGCAATAGCATTCCGTGAGCTGCTTCCCGACTTCAATCATTAAATTCCCAAAACCTTTTGAAGAACACAACGCCGGAATGAAGAATGTGATGTGAACTCAAGCGCGCCATGTTTGTGAAATCGAGCAGATTGCTTTGAGACCCAAAGACCGCTGCATTCACAAGTCGAAGAGCGCACCGCTAGAAAATTCACAAAGCACAAGAAGCGGAAGTGCAAATTTTGCGGAAAGCCAAGCCTCAAGGAATCTAAGTACTATTCCAAAAATCAACTCATCGAACAGACTGTGAACAAAGCAGATGAGGCCCGATTGTTACTATTATACGCGCAAGGAATTGTCAAATTCACACGACAAAAACAAGTTGCGGTGTATCGAAAATGGCTGCACTTCTCACTAATTGAGAAGCTTCCATAAACATCAGTGGCGTATATTCTTGGCTTTTTTTAAATTTATTTTTTATTTTTTTTTTAATTTGTTGCGTCTCCACCTTGACGCAACGCGTCTCCAAGCCCCTTAAGGAGCGTTGAGCGCTTTGCACTGCGGAGTAATCCTCCATTAAAGTGCTTTTTACTTTTTTAAAAATATTTGTCAAGTCTCGTCACGTCGCAGTCAGTCATTGCCTTTTATCCCTTCGGCCAGGGGCTCGACGACGTTAGGTCCCGGGGTTCCTGGCCGGTCACCCAACCACGAACCCGCGAGTCTCGAATGCGCTTAACCTTCGTGACTTCACGGAGCGTAGTAAACGCATTCGGCTAGCGCCGCCGGCCTTGTGGTGAGGCCACAGGCAACAAGAGAAGAAAACAGTAATGGGGATTTCAGTAGTAAGGATTAGTTAGTAAATAAGTTTAATTTTAAAGCGAATAATGCAACATTCGACACACACTTCACCGAACAAAGTGCGCTGACCTGACGCTAACTATTCAGTGCGAAGTAGCCTTCAAAGGCTTCTCAATGGGTTTGCGAAGAAGCAAATTACATGGCGTATCAACGTTGCCGTAGTAACGACAGGAGAGGACAGATGGAGGGGGGACGGGCAAATTTTCAGTAGAAGGCTTCGCTTCAGCCAGAGCTATCCACGGTGAATGTTTCCGAACGAAGTACTAGCGTTCACGGACGACGGCGCACGGTGGTGCATTTTCCCGAAATTCTGGCCAAAACCTCAAAAATAAAATCTCATTTACTGAACTTTTGCAAATACTACGACACACTGTATACTTGGGGGCATCTGTTTCTGCCCACTTCGTGTCTCTGGGTCAATTCCCCTGGCACCAGTAGTCACCCGAACTTACCCTTCGCGGCGCTCGGTAGACCTGCAGTGCGAGAGTAAAATAGAGAGACCGTCTTTATTTGTAAGTGGTGGCCATACAAAGTTGTGCAGACAAAACTGGCAGTAGGAATTCTCTTCCTGAAGGTTTGTAGAGTATTTTCATGTTTGTTTTATAACGCATTAATCCATAATACCGACGTGGGATGAAATATTAAAATGCATGAAATTAATACAATAATTTTAATTACTCATAAGTTCACGTAGGCTGAAAGTTACCAATTTCGCGGAATTCCGCGATGTTTCTAATTTCATTTACTAGCTGAATCTATCCTCTTTCGAATCCAGTTATAAAATCATGTCCCAACTCGCCCCATTAGTTAATATAAAGAATTAACTTTTCGTCAAGCACGCGTGATCGCCGAATATGACTCGTCGAGATCCGTCCTGAGAACGGGAACTGCTTTTACAATGCTGTTTCTAGCGGAAAATTTTGATACCTTTTACTGAAATAACAAATTTACTCAATATTATAAACAAAAAAATTAATACTTTTAATTTTTGTAACAGATTGTGACTATTCACTAATATCACATGAACATTATATTTATGTACATATTACATCTTCTGGACTGGATTACGCACATTTTATTTCATTACAATTGTACATAAAGTAATATTTACATAATATGTGTCATCAAAACTCGTCTTAAGGAAGGGCGTGCGCTCGATGAAAGGTCAAATACGTACGTGATATTAAAGAAACACATCATACCGCTTTTAAAAAATAAATCAAAAATACAATTGATCGTAAAATAATATTTGTTTACTTAACTCCTAAGTTACATACCAACAATTATTCATAATAGATTGTTATTGTTATAAAATTAGTATTATATTATTTTTTATGAAATAATACTGCAACTACAGTTTGAATATGGTCAAGAAACTTATTCAAATGCAATTCAAAGAAAATGGTCTGAATGTAGAGCTTTCCAAACAAGATTATGGTAATAGCAACGACAGTAATTCAGCATGACGCATTTTTGAGAAATCTAAATATTCCTCAGAAATAACCGAGATAGATGAGGGTATAATTAAGAGATTTAGAAAAAAATTATTGGCAATATCCAGTGGATACGCCATGATTCTCGCGAACATGTTCAAGACTGCACCCAATCCAGAAGATGTTTAACCGCCTGTTGAGATCTGTTCCTTTCATTTCCAGCTTGAGGGATGTTTCCAAAAGAAAGTTAAAATTCTTGAACAAATGTTTTGTCTCATTTGCCTGAGCCAAATATCACCGTAGGGAGAAATGTACCCTATCTTCCCTAATCTTCCTTTCCGGTTCTTCGGACACTGTATATGAATTTTCTCTGGCAGAGGGCATGATATGGCATTAATACCATTCTTCTTTATGCCAAATGTTATCAATTAATATGTAAGTAATCCCTACGGTTTCCTAAAATCAATTTTGTGAATTGATAAAATTTAACCAAGTTTATATAGAAAATGATATATTTATATTTCACATATTTGAGAAGTGCATTATTCGGGTATTATGTTACCAGCTCCCTTACATTATAAAGATAATCCAAAATAAATTTGGTCGTCGTAGAAAACGTACTCTAGCTCTCAGAGGTTTTGGCCAGGAAATCGCCAAAATGCACGCGGTGTCCTTGGCTTCGCCGCGAGCCGCGCCCCGAAGATCACGGGTACTCGGGGAAGTATAGGCGTTTCTTCTTGCTCTCCTCACATCTCTCCCGCTTGAATGTAAACAAAGTTCTCTGTGGCAATACATTCGGTGACAATGAACGCAATGAAGCCTATGTCTTCAACGTAACATATTCTCGCCTCAACACAAAATACTTTTAACCTATTTGGAGTAATGAGAATGTATTAAAATGCAAATCATTCCCTTTCTATCCACATTTACTGACACACTTTTAGAAGTAAGGTTTCATATCTATAAAATAGATATTCGATTTTTTTATTTCTTTAAGGTGGGGGAATTTTTCTCTCCATCTGATTTCTGGAACACCAATTTTCTAGTGGTTTCACATGTCATAGCCAATTTTTTATCTTTTTGCATTGCTGCAATATTGCCTCACCTTACCAAAAAGGTACTGATGAATAAGCAATGGAAGAATGCGTAATGACTTGAAACATGCAGGCAATATTTCTCCCAAGACTAAAGGTTACACGGGAGAACACGTATGTTCCAGGTCTTCGAACCAATCCCATCTACATCTCAAAAATTGTGTACAACCACCACGAAGCTATTTTTAGAAGGATCACGCAATCCCGAGGGGAACCATGGAAAGTCACGATAACTGCCAACAGAATATGCGATTTGCTCTACGTACGCGCGACCGAAGAAAATCTCAGAATCAGATAATACCAAAAGTGACATGGAGAAATGGCACGTACGAGTAGATCACAAGAACTCGAAGGTCATCATCCAGGAGTTGCGAAATAATGCCAAGTTCGATGAATCTTCCGACTTAAATAAGTGTAAGGCGTGTCTTAATGAAAAGTTATCCAGCACTCCACTAGTCAAAAGAAAGGGTTCATCAAAGCATCTTTTAAATGTGATTCTTAGCAACGTCTGCGAGCCATGAAAAGAGCATCCCTAAGCGGCGTCATCTATTACTCAAAGACGGGTACAAACGCAGGTGCCAACAACATTTTGGAGTTCCAGAAAATGGCTGAAAACCATACTGGCCATAAGATTAAATACGTTGAATCAGACAACAGCCGCGAGAACCGTAGCGAGATTGACATGATCATTCGGGATGAAGGATTTCCATAATGCCTAACTACGCCTCAACAACTGTAACGATTGCAAAATACCGAGCAACGACTGAAAAGCATCAAGACTCATGCGAGTTAAAATTGAGGGGTGTTTGATTCAATTTCATACTTACCTCGCTCGGTGTATCGCACTACCGTCACTTGTTTATGACAGTTACATTTCGTAAACTTTCCCCAACAAATAGTATTAGCTGTTTTCATCAATGTTTTATGGTATGTACCTTGCGAGGTCAACGCACAAAAAAAAAACTCATTGAAACTTATGTGATTACATTTCACTAGTAAACAAATATTACATAATTCATTTTAATCATTGTATTGTGTTGTCATGTACAAATTACTAATAAATGACTTAAACTAAACTGAATTGTAGGTACAGGCATCTACCTACATTTCTTAGAATCATATTATTCCTTGATTAATGAGTTCCAGCAAACATTAATAAAACAAAATCATTACTATCATTCCACCGCGAAACACGAGAGAAAGAAGTAAGAAGCAAATATGGTATTGGGTTATCCGGTGGTATTTCGTTTTCTTCTCAAAATCTGAATCATACATTTTTTAGAGTAGATACAGATTTTTAATGACAATATACCTGGAAAGTAGGTACTGACATAGAGTTTTACACTCAAAGTAAGATTAAAAGGTAAATTATTAGTGTTCTTGTTTTTTTATAGGTTCATAGTAGAAGTTATTGAGTGTAAAATTCAATGTGTATGTACTTCATATTAATATAATGGTTTACTGACTTTGTCCACTGTTTATTGACTTTTTACGTATAACTTACCTTGCAAACAATTGGCACGTGAGAGCCATCTGGTCACTTGTAGATCAGTTGTTTTATTAATGAACCACAATTAATTTTATTCATGAACATACAACTACTATCAAATGAATTATTATTCTGCGAAAAATCAGGTAAAAATAAAATCTTACCTCTGCGTAATGTTCTTCATTTTGTTGCAGCAAGTCAACACAAAGCTCAGCCAAGTGGATAAGATCTTCAAGTTTCTTACTTGGTGCCACCATTACTTCTCCACTGAGGTCATCTGAATCACAAGTTAGCTACTTGTAAAAGGAATCATAACAAATTTTAAAATATAAAACAGAATGCCGATTTTATCTAAGCACATTTTCTTTACTTAATAAAAAGAGACATTTGCCTAACTGCTTGGAACTCCTGAACAAAATGAGGTGAATCAAATTGCATTATGATTTGAGTTATATTTTCACTGGGCTCTTTTAAAGTCATACATATTTTTATTCTAATTTTCACATCAGGACTCTTCTCGATTTTTAAATCTGGAATAATAAATAACATTTGCGAAGACGATGCAATAACAATGGTGACATTTTTTAGTTGACTCAACTCTGTGAGTAAAGAACTCTGTAGCAGCCCAACAACACTTAATACTTCTAAATAGTAGGAACAGTTATTCAAAGTAGGCAGACTTCCGCTACAATCTACCTCACTTTCTTAGCAAATTTTCTAACTGTCCTATCAATGTCACCCGGTGTATAACAATATAGTTCCTAGTTGAGCTCGAGCATGGTACAGTGATGGGTAAAGAATACTAGTTCTTGAAAAAAAAAATATTTTCTCCGTTATGATTGAGCTTTTTACAAGCATTTTATATATTATTGTTCGTCATCATGCGATGCTTTTGACGCGGTTAAGTCTGAACACCAGTGAAACGCTCGCAACATCTTTTATGATCGCTTTTACAGTTTAATCTTGAAGTGAATATGTGTTTGGTGATATCGTAGATAACATTTTAAGAATTTTTGAGATCAGATCGGTGACTGCTTTTAACCCACCGTAGGTCAGGGGGGGGGGGGGCTCACTTTCAAATTTCGATAGCCATTACTTGGCGTTCAAGTATCATGTCTGTTGTTCCTTCTAGCAGTTATTTGAAATACTAACAATAAAAGAGAATCTGTTGTAAGCTATGTCTGATTGAAACACTCAGAGCGAGATAGTGTCGGGTCAGAAGGCGAAAGAAATGAGCAGTGCGCTCACCTTGGACCTACGACCTCGATATTTTTTTGTTACAAAATACTGTAGTCCAACTATTTATACAAGAAATAATTTAGAACTGTGTTTTTGAAAATCAGTTCCCAGCTATTGAGGTGCAGTACAACAATAAATTGGGCGAGGTTATTAGAAAATGTGAAGTGAAAAGAGATGTTTAGAACACTGTACTATTGCTTACCCAGGATTGTAGTTAAAAGGGGTCTAATTATTTAGTTTATAATAAAACGTTTTGGATATACATATTGTTTTATTTAAATCCAGAAGGTCGCAGTCTCCGCAGTTTAAGATTTGCAGTTTCAACGCAGTTTGGAAATGCGTTAGAAATTATGCGTTGTACAGACTCGAGGATTAACCGCGTTGACCAAAGACCGGAGCCTCGCCGTGAAATTGAACGCGAGCACTGAAGCGTCTCTACGCCTTAAATTATTTTTTGTAGGTAAAGAACAATTTCTAAACACAACACTTTCTACAATCGAATAATCGTTGTGCATTCTACAACACAGGTTCTTACTGTGACAGATGACGAGCACAAATGGTGTCCATTCTCGGTAGGTAAAGTATATCCGATTTGAGTTTTCTATTTCTTTTTACCGTTTTGAATCTTATACAATCCTTTTTGTGCTGTGTTTACTAAAACGTGATGGACGGATTTTTGTTTCGCTCTGATGACAAAAGCAGTTTCGAGAATATGACCGCAGTGTTCCTTTATTTTATCTCGTCGATCAGATTCTCGTCGATCAGAAACTTTATATCACTACTAGTTAATAATAAATTGTTAATGCCTTGGCCTGAAGTAGATTTCTCCCCTTTTCTTAACCTGTAAGTTTTTCTTTTAAAACATTTTCATGAAAGTACCGTTAAGTAAAAAAATATGGAATAATAATGACACTGTATAATAATAAATGTAGCAAATATGCAGGGAAAAATATGATTGTGCTTTACAAGTTGAGGAATAAAGAAAATATCAAAAATATATGATTATTTCTTCCTTGAGCAGGCATTCAAATACGATGAGTACCGAGAACTACGGTATGATGCGATGAGGTTCTAGCTATGGACGTTTCATCTTCAAGCAAATGTCACCGAAAAGAGTGTTGCAACAATACAATCGTCTCCAAAAACATTACATTCACACCATTTTTCATTGTTAACATTAATACCAAGATAGATAAAAAATAATTTCATTCTTTAGAAAGAGGTTAATCTGTAATGGGGTAATATCGCTAAGAGTGGGATAGAACAGTAGAAATAATAGAATAAAGGGCTTACATATTAATCATATAAAATGTTTTCCGGTTTCAATTTGCAGCTTGTTCAAAACTAATTATTCGTTCCACAAAAGATAAATTTCCATATTAACATATCTCGAACATTTGGTTTAAACGAACGGCATATTAAACAAACCTTATTGAAAACATACGAGTAGTAGGTAGTACAGTCGTAGCAGTGTTTCTGGAATTCCTTCGTGATGAAACTACTAAAGCACACAAAATCTTAACAAATCAATAAGTCTCCTAATAGTCCACAGCATGCTGTCTCAAGCAATTTATAAACATATTTGTTCTCCATATTCATTCAAGTCATAATTATAATTTTCATTTTAATGCCCATATAAACAGTGGTGGAGATTATGTTGCCCAGTACGGCCTTAAAAGCTGCCTCTCGATTTTAAAAATGTACTTCTCAGTTCTAGCGATAGTCTTTTTTTAACAATTCGTTTATTAACTATTAGAGTATTGGTAAACCTTTACAGATGATTGATATCTCACTCTAAGTTTAAAAAGTAAATTGTGGGAAAACTCATCGACCACCATCAGAGAATCACTGGGAGATGATATGAATTGCTGAAATCACAGGATGTCTACTCAACAACTGCGCGAACGCGACCCTTCGGGTTCCCGAGTTACGGGTCTTCGATTTTACGGGAATTGACTGGACGTCAACCCTGCTCTGTCGCGCGGCCATCAAAACTTACATCAGAAGCTAAAAATAATCTCCACCTACTTCTGCGCATATGGAATTTACTTTATGTTTTCTCTGCCAATAATACATTCAAAAACCTTTATGAGGATTACATTTGGATTGTAATGGAGTTTTTACTACTTGATCCACTTGGGATATCCCGTAGTGACCGATATTTAAATAGAATGTTTCTTTTCACATCCTGATTTTAGGTAAACGGGTAGGACCGTACAAATACGGGGTTACGAATCATACATTCAGTGTCCCTGGTTAAAATTTAAACATAAACATAATCGAGTATCACTGATAACGGGAATCACTGAATTTTAGAGTATACACTAGTTCAATAGACTTTCAAAAAAAGGCATCAGTCATATATCAGTCAATTATACGTTACGCATTAATTACAAATGAGATCAAAAGAAGGATGCTGAAGCAAAACAGCCAAATAAGAAGCTAACAGAACTACGTATTATTAAAGCTTTTATTCGTCGTAGTTGTCAGAGAGACGCCGTGTTCGTTGAATGTTGAATGAATTGAAGAAGGCCCCCCGGAATCAATTGGCTTCTCAGGAAGCCTCTTTGACGCGACGCGGCGTCTCCCCGACAGCGATGACAGAAACAGACTCAGGCCACGAAAACCTTCGATCTTAAGGTCTACATGACGGCAAAATATAGAAAGGAAGTTGGCAAACTGAGAACATACTGATGGAAAAATAAACCAAGTAGAAATCAAAGATGACTTTCTGATATTTCAAATTCAAAATAAGCAAAACAAAATATCAGGTGAATCACAATTTACATGCGCAAAAACTTCCATAAAATATAAGAAGAATTATTTTTCTACACTTGAAGCATTGTCTATGATGCAAACTAAATCTCGCTTCTCCATGCTTTTATATCAGTATAATTTTAATCATATAAATCTAAGAAACGATATTATCATTTCAGGTAAAATTGATGTAAGTTACCTTGGACAGTTCCTTCTCCACCTTTTTGGAACAGACAAGAAAAGAAAAAAAACATAATAATTAATATTTAGAATAATTTAGCGTAAAATAGAGTATTTAAACTATCTTTACAAAATGTAGCACTTATTTTTATCAAAATTATGGTAATCTGTTGTTTTCTTCGGTACTGAAAACAGTTTATTAAGTCCCATGGTTTGTGGTAATCTCCCAGATCATGCGTGTTGTACGTGGATTGATGATGCGAAAGCAAGCGAGGTAAAATGAGTACCGAAAGTGAACATGGGAACCTTGTATCGAAGAAAAGTTATCGGCGTAACCAGAAGCTGATTGCCATAAAAAACACTTCCTACAATCGAGTTCCTTCAAACAAAGGCGAAATCTTTCATCGTAAACATTAATCCTGACGTGAAGGTACGATATAGAACGATATCGTGAGCTGGATTTGTGTAAAAAATGCACATTTCCGTTTTTGTTCGATGGTAAAGATTCATAGACAAAATCAGACAGAACAGATAGAACCCAATGAGCACGGTTATATTTGACGATGTACTGCAAATAATCCAGAAAAAATGCATATAGATTTATTTATTGATCGTATGGATCTATTAACGGGGAGACTTCCCTTAGGCAGGTGTTACGCACCCGTGTTTTCGATCCAGGCTTTCTTGGAAGCCTATCGCCGATGCGCGTCTGGGGATCTTTATCGAGCAGGCGCACCTCGGGGGCGGTCCCCTAAACGCGCCTGGGATCTGACTCTCACTTCTCCGCCAGATGTCGGGCTCAGTTAACTATATCCGAACTATCTGGTTGGGAGAAAGTAAGATGTCGTTAGGGCGGGATTTAATTTTGCCGGGCATCCGCCAGGGTTCTTTTACATGCCACAAGCGTGACATGGCTACTGTGGATTTTCTGCCCTTCGGCCGGGATCGAACCCGCGCACTGGGGGTTCAGAAGCCAGTAATCTAATCCTTCACTCACCGAGGAGCATACCTATAGAACAGCAATACAAATACGCAAACCAAACATTGAACATTGCTTAGAATAGGTATCTCTTAAATTAGATTTTGTATTAGATATATTATTTAGTTGAATTAGATTTAGTAGCGCATTTCAAGCTAACGTTACGTTGTCCTGATGATTAAGGAAAATTGAATAACAGTTATTTTTTTGCACTCACGCAAGTAAACTAGTGTTTAACAGCACGAACTTTCTCGTCCTTATTTGTACGCAAAATTACGTGAAAAGTACACAAATTTTCGAAACATTTTATATGAACTTATTTCAAAATCTATCTTTAGGAAACATATTTCATTAAGAGAAAAAATCTCTATCTTCAGTATTTTAGTTGTAGGAAGTCTCCGAAAAAAATTGTAACTTTTGGAATTTTCGAAAAATCAGGGTTTTCAACGAACAGGAGACTTGCACCATTCTCCTAAACATCCTTCACACTATCGAAAAAAAAAAAATTAATACAAATAAGGGAGCCATTTTTTGAAATTTTGAAAATATCCCAGGAGCTTCATGTAAATTTCCCCACCAAAATTAAAATATCGATTTCAAATTCAAGGGGCCGCGACATCAGTCAGATCAAATACGTAAAATCAATTTTGGAGAAAATCGGTAGAACGTTTTAGCCGCTAGCGTTGTTCACAGACGGACGGACGGACGGACAGACAGACAGATCGACGGACAATTTCATTAAAGTACCCCCCAAAACCAAAATACCAAACTCTCAGGACCATGAGTTGGTTTAAATAGATTGGGAAATATTAGTTTCGGAGAAAATTGTCCGAATGGTTTAGGCGCTAGCATCTCTGACAGACGTACAGACAGACGACTTTTCAGTATCAAGGATTCACAAGGAAAAAAAAAAAAAAAAAGATTCTGACTACACAACGTGGTAGTGGAAGTAATTTATTACATATAGGAATAATATTTGTCCAATTTTTCCTTAACAGGGCCCGGCAAAAAGAGCTTTTCTGCAGAAAATTCGCATTTTCCAGCACATGAATACAATATTTTCTTACGAAGGTGAGAAAGTAAAAGTTTAGAGGGTGTGGGTGCCTAAGAAACAACACAATATAATTTAAGAATTGCTCTAGAAGAGAAGAGAGGGCAACATTTTAATTCGAAAATTACGCTGTTCCAAGGCCGAGCCTCCAAAATAAAATGAGAGGGATACGCATGGGCAAAATTGTGTGATCAAGCGTCCTAAACATATTAAAAGTTAGATAATCTTCATATTTAATTCTAATGTTAACCCAATGTTAAATAATCTTCATATTTTAATTTTATAATTATTTTGATTTCTAATTAATTTTTGTTATAAACCCAGCTACATGCTTGTAAAAACAAGATTACAAATAATTATCCCGAACACAATCAATTAATTCTTTAGGAAGCTCTTGTTCATGAGCCCTCACTTTTTGAGGATTTTTTCCTACGTAGATGTGAGAATAATAGATAAAAACCACGTGGATAGAGAAGGAAGGATTTTTTCCTGCCTTCAGAGAAAATTTGCCAAGGAGAAAGAAACTCAATTATTGAAAAATGAGGTTGCTCAAAACAGAAATTACAAGGATCTTGAAGTTAGCAAATAAATCTGTAGGCCCTGAGAAATGAGAATTAACTTTCAATCTGAATTCTGATCAATGCGGATCTTGTCTGTAATCAGAGATTCATTTGGAAGAAAATTCCTGATTCCCAAACAAGGGAGAGCTAGGAGAAGTCTTTGAATAACTTATTCATAGACCTCTTGAAACATTCCTTGAATTTCAAGTGTTTGGAGTTACTGGCGAGCATGTATAACTTCATCTTGGCATATTTTTTGCCCATTTGATGGTACTAAGTGTACTTTGTGTGAACACTTTGGAAGAACTTGTGTTCATAGATGTCTCAGATGAGATGAAGAAGAGGTAGGTATATATGCCTTCAGTTAATATAAATTAATTGGAAGAACCAAATCTTGAAGAAAATAAAGAATGTATACAAAAATAAGGTATACATAAAATTAATTTAAAATTTAAGTTAGTGATCATTGATGTGGAATTTAAAACAATACTTCTGATATTATGCAGTATACCATTACAAATATTATCTCAATGAATCATTGAAATTATTTCTCTATTACCATTCTTAAATTATATAAAAAATTGTAATATTTCAAAATATTGATTATTTAAAGATTCTCTGTTGCAAAGAAAGGATATGTTGACATAAAACAATGTTAAATGTTTAAAAAGAAAAAAGGAAGTATATTTTTTTAGTATACTACTTAACTATTTTTAAGAATAATTCTCTTGGGGGAGGATGTTATGTCCCTTTTTTCCAAAAATAGGAAATTTTAATATACTTATGCCAATTCCATTCCTCTGCTTGGAGATATCAAGAACTAGGCCCAAAAGACATTAATAACAAAGTTAAAATCTTGTCCTCCTTCATTCATAGAGCAAAATCATCTTTAAACTCCTCTTCTGTCAAATTAGATAAATATGAAGTATTGCTCTTTATCTCCAAGGTACTGACTTGTGTTAATATGACACATTGTTGTTTAGCGTACACCACATTAAATACAGTGAGTTAATTCTTAAAATCATAAATTCAATTTTAAAAATCCATGGCAAGTGCAAAGTAAATGTCCTGAAGAATACTACGAATAAAGAGAAATTACACATTTCATAAGGTAATGAATCAATCAAATTGTGGATGAGAGAAAAAGACAATTTAGGAAAGAGACATAGGAAATAAGGATATGAAACCGTGATGGTTGGTTATTAATTGACATTTCAATATTTACAAAATCTTAACACTTACTAAAAATAATATTTCAGTACATTAAAAATACGAAAATTTCATCAATTTCAATTTTAAAAAATCCACAAAATTTCAAAATAATTGCAATGGGACTTCATTAAATTCTAACTACTTAAATAATGAAGTTTACTTATAACATAGAATTTGATTGGTATATCCACATCAGAAAGTTTTGAAATAGTATTTCAATTCTTTTAGATTTAAATGTCGACATCTCTTATAAGCAATAATAAACTCACCTTCTATCTTTGCTTCAGCGGAAAGTCTCTCATAATTTACTAAAGCTGCAGTTTCTAAACTTTTCTTGATCATTGCGCGTACTTCTTCTGGAGGGACAGGTGTTACAACATCTTTCATAAGCACCTACATTGAAAGAAAAATATAACATATTAAAATTATGGACTGAGAAGATAAAGATACATCATTATTTGAATCTTTGTGCAAAAGCAACATCTTACAGTCCATCTTCATATTTGCAAAGTATAAAATATGAAATGGAACTAATTTACAATTTGAATTTTGAGTCATAATTACATCCAGCCATAAGAGCAGCAGAGATGAGTCAAAGTTTGTATCTTAATAATACAGCCTATGAAGTATTTTCTGCAAAATGAAATTGAACAGCTATTTAAACGTAACTTTTATGTGTTGAATTGAAATCGGCAAACCATTGTTTTGTATCATGTCATAATTCTTTTACAAAGTGGACTAAAATTGCCAGTTCTATTGAAATTTCTCATTTTTGACCATACTTTTAAACACCTGAATCACTAAACATGACATTTGCAAACTTCTTAACATTTATTGCAGAAACCTACACAAAAGGAAAATGTCTTTCTTCCCATTGTCAATTGTCCCATTACAACACCACCTAGATCATTGCCAGGGAATGTCAGGTCAATGAAGCACAGTTTTCATAAATGATACCAGGTTTAGTTACAAAATATCAATTTTGTTATTCTTAAAAATCTCTGATACTTTACATTGACAAAAATAACAATCATTATAATGATTTCATTGATGTCAAAACTACATGAAAACTAGCAAATGGTGACAAATGGCAGAATGAAAATTGGTAGTGCCCTTTTGTGGTACTTCCAATGGAATGGGAAGCGACTGCAATGGGAAATGTGCCAGTCAATGCCAGTCAACGAGCAACGCTGGATAAGTGTCACGTCAGGCTACACAAGTGCGTTTTCAAAGAACAGATGACAATACATTTTCCTCTTGAATTCTTGATCTTTCTTAAATTTACAGTTAACCTTCTGGAGTTTAAAATGAATACTGAATTATCCCATACCGAGTTTCTTTAAAAGACGATAATAGATTTCACTTTCACAAGAATTATTTTACCCTAGGATTATTTTGTGAAATGAGATTGAGCAGAAGATGGAGCTGTAATTTCTTTGTGCTGGATTCAAATGAACATTTCAATGTTAGTGCAACATCGGATTCTTGCCTTGTGTGCGTAGTATAGAAAAAGTATTGTAATGGTGCAAAGAATCAAAGTCATGATTTTGAGGGAAATATACATTTTGGAGATCCCTGATACCAAAAATTATTTTTTTTCAAAACATGTCCAATCATTTGTCTGTGAACAGCAGACGTGTTCATAACGTACCCATGACTTTCACCAAAATAGACATTCCCCGATCAATCTGTGAGATGTCATAATTTCTGTAATTTGCAACAGATCTTTTAATTTTCAGGGTTCTTTACATAAATCCCTAGAATATTTTCAAAAATTTCACAAAAATGCTTTAATTGTTTTCTTTAGAGTTTTTAAGCAAATAGGGCGAAGTTCGCTTATATAAATGGCGCAGGTCTGATTTTCAACAAAACACCTACATTTTCAAAAATTGCAAAAAATTTAGAATTGTTTAGAGCTCAAAATTAAATATTTAAATGATATAATGTACAATTTTTTAAAGACATGATAATTTTTTACGTAATTTTGAGTGAAATAGTGACAAGTTTTCAAAAATTCGCTAAGATTTTCTTAAAAATGGCTCCAAATATTTGCTTTAAAGCTTTTGCTAGAGTGTAGCAAAGGTCTCTGAATAACATGGCATAGACCCCGTATTAAAACCTCTGAAATATCGAACATTTCATAAGTTGAATATTTTTGTGTCTCTCCTACAAGTAAATTATTAAATAAAGATTATTTTTTAATGCAATCTATTTCTCAATTTTAGAGTTTTAAATCATTTCAAATACAATTCATTCACAACATTAGTCCTTTTCGCGTAATTTTGTGTGAATTCGGAAGAATTTTCCATAAGTCCGTAAACAAGATTTTTTTTCCAACAGTGCCAACAGAGGATTTTTGCTCTGAATTTTTGTAAAGATATAGCACAATACCCTTAATTCTATTGTATAAGTGTCATTTTTATTAAAACATTTATTTTCAAAAATCAAAATTATTTATTGAATCTCCAGTGCTTCATAGGATGAACATTTTCTAGAGATGGCTGAAGTATTAGTATGTTACGAATTGCAATATACTATTTCTTTAAATTCTCCATACAGAGAAGTCAATGTAGCTCTTATTTGTTTGTAAGATTATCTTGTGGTTATGTTGTATATTGTGAAGTGTTCTACTGAGAGGATTGAGGGCAATGCAACAACAAAGTGCCCTTACAAAATAAACTTGGTGTTGGCTATCTCTTGGTGTTGACGAGACATGGTGTTACATTAGTGTGCCCAGTTGTAAGTTGCAGAATTGTGTTGTAGTTGGCATTATGTGACAAAGAAAGGAATTATTTCTGAAACTATTTTATGTATCTCTAGAACTTCTTGAGGGTTAGACAACTTTCAATGTACTGGTGCATGGCAGGTCACATTCTCGCAATAAAGGAGATTCAGTGTACCTGTCGAATATCTGTACATAATGAATGGCCTAACAATAGGGAAGTCACATGTGTAACTTCATGATAAGTGATTTCTCAAAGCATCTCAGTAGCAAAAAATGATAATTTCATTGCTGCATATTCCCTAAAAAAGTAAGTTTTTTATAAATACACTACACTTGAATTTCTATGTTTCACACGAGTCAGGCTATCATCAAAAAAATTTTCAAAGTATTAACAATAATACGAGTATTTTATTTCTGCCTCCAGTTTTTTCAGCATTAAGTCATGTAGCGGTAAGCACTGAAACTCATGTATAATACCTTAATTCATCATCAATGCTCCAAGAAAAGTGATTTTTAAGTAAAGAGATAAGTACAGAAAATTGTAGATTTTTATCAGTGAAAATTTCAAAAATCTAGTTCATAAAACAGCTGAGATATAGAATAAAACATTTTTTTGTCTGGGAAGTAAAGATTTTACTCAAATTTAAACCAGTTTCCCACGAAAAGAGAAATATTGAGATGTGTTATTTTTCTTGTGCACAGATGATGTGACATTCTGAATTGCCTCTCTTAAGAAGCAAGTCGAACTCCGGCAGGTGCTTTCCTTTGTTCACTAACTAAACTGGGCAGTACCTAAACATGGATCTCATGAAAAACCCCACACCTATGTTGCTACATATGATATAAACAAGAACAATGTAATAGTTAAACATATTATTTGCAAAAATTTCTCCATAACTTTTCAAACCTGAAGTATCAGAGAAAAGGTGTTCTGGTAATGTTTTATCAATTTGTGGCTCATGTAGATATCTTTGCTTATTTGAGAGAATAACGAGAGGGCAAAAAGGAAAATGAAAGAGGAAAAGGCGTGGAGGCAACGATTTTCTCCTACTTAATTCATAAAAATACCGAAAAGCACCATACCTGATAGTGGTATAAGATTCTGTAGCTATGTTTCATGAAAAATATACATATTAGAATACAGATATTAAGAATTTTATGTAGAACCTTTTATAGATTTCATGATTAAAATCTTGCAAAACGAACACGCATGAAAGCTGTAAGTAATAAGGATACTAATATCTTATGATAATGAAGAACACAATGAAAATGAAGTAAAACTAATATGAAATGAAGCTAGCAAGTAAGAATATTTATTGTAGGAAACAAATAATCTTCGTATGAATAAACAGATTTGCTGATTTACCTACCCTCTCCAATAAAGAAAGGGTTGCTTTCAGAGCACCTTCTGGTCTTCCAAACGGGAAACAGTACCTACAAAAAACGTAAAAATATATTAAATAAAATACCTATTGCAATGTTTAACATTAGAAAAGGCATTATGGTATTCATGTAAAAACTTAAATCATTACTTTTTAACACAAACGCACTACTTGTGTCAATCATAGGGTGAACGACAAAAAACTGTGATGGATCGACACAATTCATGCACATTCTTATATGACATATCCAGAACAGTTTTTTGTCCTACAATAAGTTGCATGAATAGTGTTAAAATATCTGACGAGCGATCAAAGACAGAGCAGTTTAATGGGGATAGTAAATTCCACAAATCAATTTATCCTCTCGAAAAGAGAAATTAGACAGTGATTGTGTATCGATATTGTTTTCCATGATTGCTACCAGTGGGAGTAAGGTTGGACATCTTGCAAGACGACGGAATAAGGTCACACAAAAAGTCATTTTTGACCTCTTCTCCCCTTCATTAAATTTCGTAAAAGATCTTGTTCTCCCTCAAGTGTACGAACACATCATCAACCTATCTACAAATGACAGAATTATAAAAAATGTAATATCAGTGGTATAATGGATATCTAACCAGTATACAAAGGAAATAAAGTAATTACCCTACAATATGCATTTTGCATTTTGGCATTTTTTCCGAAACAAAATTATTGTGTCAAATTATCTTCATTTGAGACTTTTGCTCTTGTAGTGTACGTACACTTTTGCAAGATGCAATGCTTTATTTTATAATAATTGTTAACACGGAACTATAGTAATGTATAGTGTGTAGAAGACGTTAATTTGCGCTGAGTAGTATACTTTTTCAGACAAAGTATTAGAAAGTCAATTGTAATCGATAATACTATCGTTTCTAATTGTTCATAGTTACTTCAAATCAGAAATGCCTGATCATGGACAATAGGTTAATCATATTATTTCCCGAAATAAATACGTACTAATTGGTAGATAAAAAGATTGTTAAGAGTTCGAAAGTTAGGAGTTCGAAAAATTCGAAATAATGCTGTACCGAAAAACTCCACGTAACTCTTTAGTGTTTTCGATGCGTCCCTGCACGAAAAAGCTAATTCGTTGCATTCTGTTTTAACTTGATGCTTTCATTTCATCGTTCGCAGAAATGATGCTTCGCTGTGGTATACCCTGACACCAGACAAAATTGAAATCACGGGTTGTGATGAGTGAACAACGACGTCACCAAATTTTGCAAACTTCGGCACGCTTCATTAGGAGTTACACATTTTGTGCAATTGCTCATAAGTAAGGTTTCCGTGCAAACTCCATCAAACAATTTGCAAGAGGCAGATATCTGCCAATCATTATGCTTTATTGAATTTGAAAAAAAAAAAAAAAAAAAAAAAAAAAAAAATACAACGTTCAAAAATTAGAACCCTATTTTTTGTCGGTTGCGTGAAGAGAAAAAGTTTCCTGTTGCTGATGTCTATACCGCCGTCAGGGGCATTGGGCTGGTCACACGAGAAGCAAAGACCCCATTTAAGAAGCCGGGTATAGTTAGCCCCGGCTGACGGGTAGCGTAAAGAATTAGAGGATTCTACATTGTAATCCATATCCGTGGTCAAACGGTTGAGGAAAAAGCCAACGGAAATACATGTTGCCAGTGCAACATTCATGTATGGCATACCTCATTGCAAAAACCATCATACGAGTAGATAATCAGCTCATTGTAGTGAGCTGTTTTGATAGATATATTTGTAATTCCGGGATTCCTTTAGTAGTTCCGTAAGTGTAGTGCAGGTTTTTCCTCGGTAGGTGGCTGTGATCTTCCGCCCTTGATGGTGAGATCCGGCGCCGACCTACCTGTCGGCTAAAGAGGTTTTCCCCAACGAGGAACATCCCACCAGCGGGGTACTGCCCCAGTCGGGACAAGCTCTAATCTCCCGACCCAACTCCCGACATATGTGGTAGTGCAGTGTATGTAGTAGGTGTAAGTGTGTGTAAGTAAGGGGTAAGGGTAGGACAAGGAAGGTGAAGGAAACATCGCACACGGTCCGTGGCCCGTTTCTTAGAGTACTGCTGGGGTATTCACCTGGTATTGATCGGAGAAACCACGGAAAACTACCGATCAGAGCAGCCGGCAGCTAGAATAATTATCACAAAATATGTCAATGTTGGGAAGATATTTTCACTCGTCATTTTTTACAAAAATCACCAGGCAAGGCAATATTAGAATTTCTAGTTTAATAAAGAGGAGCTTACAAGAATCACGGGAGGGATTTATTTATTATTCATGGAATTCTTTTCTGCAATCTAAAAGTCTGGCAGCTATAGAATGTATTTCTCCGGAATAATGTATTTCCCCGGAATATGCCATATCTCAGGCGGGAATCAACATTCCCTAAATATACGCAATGAGCAGTATGAAGACTGAATTTGAAAGAATTCTGAACGCTTTGCATGATTAACTTAATTTTGTTTTGCTCAAGCCATTGAAATGGACGTTCCAGTTGAGATTTGACTGAATTGAAAAAGTTTTCAGAAAATTTCCCAGAAAATTTTTATCTTATCATTAGTCAATTACATATTGTTTATTTTCAATGGAAAATACAATTATTGTATGAAAGGGATAACTGAATTGAAACAGTTTTCCCTTCGTATACTATTATTTTTTACTACGAATCCAATTTGTAGCATCTTATATTAAACTTTTTATTGTTTCTTCATTGAAAATAATATTCATGTCATTAGGAACGAAAATTGATCTTCCATTTCTAGTCGACGAGCAGGATTGGCACAATACTTCAAGTTTAGTATTTAAATACTTCGCCAAAATTCTTCGTAAATAAATATTTAAATTCATACTCAAAGTACATTAGGTTTTGAAAAACTAAATATATACGCATTTAAAATAGTTCAAATAATCAAAATTCAGTAAATACAATATTTTTTTATTCTTTCTTTTTCATTGCAATAATTTATTGTAATTGTCAAATTACAATAAATTAGTCATACATTTCTGAACAATAACTTATAAGTCTAACTCAAATAAGTGAAATTTCCTTTAAAATGACCAGTTTTCAAACAAATCAGACAATAAACCCCTATTTGGCGAATGTATTAAACCCGTAAAGGAGAACGGTCGTTCAACTGGCGCGAATAGACTAGTGTTATAAGCCTACTTATAATGTTGCTCGACAATGTAGGCAATAAAACGGTCGAAAATAGGTAGGTAAATACGCACTTACAAAATGAAAAATAGGCAGGGAAAAGGCATTATAGATGAAAATAGGTTGACACTAAGGAAGTAAAAACTTAAAAATAGGTAGGGATATGAGTATTGTGGTTGAATAATATTAAAATTTATACGTAATATGTACTACATAAAGGATGAATACCATTCTCTAAAAACTTCTTCGAATTTCTTCGATTTTTAAAACATATTGCGCAGTTAGATATTTCCTGAGAGTTTACTCGTGTAGAACTTTATATTTCGTATATTTCGTAGGTTAAACTGCTTAAATGTTGGATTTTCAAGTTTTGAAAATGGAATGTTTGCAGCATGGCACAAGCCAGTGTTGAAATTATTTGTCTTCATCTTTTGACTGCACTTGCTGAAGAAGGTTTGAATAGTTTTTCTCACTTTTCTTCGCCTTTTGCGTGAGTTGTAGTGTTTTTATGTCGCAAGAAATATTTTTTGCACAGTTTACTACCTATTCAGAACACTGGCAAAAAAATCCAGTCCGACATGAATCTTCTCCATAAATCCATTCTTTTAGCAATGTACTTCTTGAAATTTTATCTTTTGGCATTGTAGCAAGCATGCTTAACAGCAACAGCAAATTTACTGATCTGGCATGCACCAAACCTCGAAATCAACACAAAATTATCGAAGAAAACTGCACCAATCTTGTGTAATTCTACCTTCTAAAAGCGAAAGATGCCGAGAGCGCTAATATTGAAGACAGTTGTGTTCTTGGTAAGGAACAAATAGCTCACTAATCATTGTGAAGATCAGAAAGACGAGAGCAATTTCCTGTTCTCTGGAACGCCCTGACGGGCTTCGATGAAATAAATAAGATAACCCTCGCGGTGTGAAATTCTCATACGTCTAAGCGATTCTCGTTGCGTTTACAGGCAAGAACACCCAGGGCATAGAGCTTCTCGATCGGAGCACGCCCTGGCAGATTTTACTTGTTGTTATTTGTTTGGTAAAAAATTACCCATCAGTGATTTCTTAAAAAAAGCATTGTAGAAAACAAAATATAGTGAACAAAAATATTAAAAATGCGGAAAAATCAGTATAGGCACTTATAGGCTCTTAACGCTCGATTAGGCAATTATCTCTAAAACGCATTTAAAGGCTTTATAAAAACTCTCGAAAAAGCCACATCTGAACTAAACATTGATAATAGAGTAAATTGCCTAAAAATACATTCAAAGAAATAAAATAGGCAAAAAGGGCATTGTCCGGACTCTAGTTATAAAGAATAAACGAATTTTTTGCTGTCGAATAATTGCCCAGCAGATTTATATTTATAATTTAAAAATGAAGAGAATTAAAATTCAACAGCAGAAAGTGGCTTTTATTTTTGTTTCACTGAAGTAAATTGACTAGTTGAATCAAACAAAAATAAACCATCCTCGTTATCTTCATCTGTATTTGAAGTTTTTTTAAGTATTTCCTTTTTTAAATACACCTATTTTATGCATTTAAATACATCTCTAAAACACATGTCCAAAAAACTCAAAAATACAGTTATTCAAATACAAAATGTATTTAAAATGCGTATTTCAAATACAAGTATTTAAATACTGACCAACCCTGTCGACGAGGGTAATTTTGGAAGCAAAATGTTATGATCATGTCGTTAAATGCTTTTGGAAGATTGAAAAATATTCCATTAGATGCTTCATTTTTATTCAATGATTATATGACATCTATAAGATAAAAAAATATAGGTATTTCTGTAGATTTTCATTTTCATTTTCTCGCTCCCGCTTACGTAGTAGAGATATGTAATGCTGCGCGGAAAAAAGCGAATTTACGGCACAAACACCTTTATTACTCCGTCTTGGTAACAAAAACGTTGATAAATCCAGTTGCTAAATTGAGGAAAAACTCCTCTATTACGTGGTGTAGCCAGAATCCATGTTTTTGGGGTCCTTAATACCGAGAAACCGACTGACAGCAAAACGTTTGTCCGTCTGTCAACAACGCTAGCGGCTAAACCGTTCAGTCGATTTTCTCCACAACTGATATTCCCCAACCGATCTTACTAATGTCGCGGCCCCTTGAATGTGGAAGCGATATTTTAAGTTTTGAGGATACTTTACATGAAACCCCTGGAACAGTTTCAAAATTTTCAAAAAAATGATACCAACGTTTTTGATTAAATTTTATTGTTGGGTAGTGTAAAGGACGTTTAAGAGAGTCGCAGGTACCATTTTCGTTGAAAACTCTGATTTTTCGAAAATTGCAAAAATTCAAAATTTTTCAGCGTTCCCTACAACTAAAATTATGAAGATAAATGATAGATATATTACTTATAAAGTAAATATAAGATGTATTACTTACGAGATGGAGAAAAATAGTTGAATTTGAAAGTATGTCATCCGATTCTGATGCCAAATTCTTATAGAAAAAAATAAATAATTTTTTAAATGGTTTTTCGACTTGATAACGTTGGAGTACTATCTCAGTTCCCCGCTAGAATGTGTCTTATAACATTCTATAACATATTTTTTTAGATATTAAAACAATGTGACAAAATGTGAACGGAACAACGCTTTTATGATTATTTAAACATATGTTCAATCACGACATAAGAACTCGAAATTTTATGTGTTACTAGTACATCATTTATGAACCAAACTCATTCGGAGTCATTTATGAACCAAACTCATTATCATGGTGGAAAGAGTTGGGTGGGCTCTCAAGCACCAGTTTGCGTCATATTAGCGTAAATTTTAAATGCCAAAATTATCATAGTTGCAAGTCATTGACACAGAAACAGAGAAGCATTTTTTTCAAATATTACATTTTTTTTATTACACCTTCATCTTGTTATTTTTGGTTTGTCATTCTTGAAAATTGTCAGTTTACACCCCTTTCAAAACGTTTCTCAACACTTCTTGCTCTCCATGCGACATTGTAGCTAACGTCTGGTCTCGCTTTTCAACCGTGTTATGGTCACGTGGTTCCTGACGCAAACTGGCGCTGCGCAGAACGAGCAAAAATACGTGCATCGGAGGAGCCCACCAATCTCTTTCCACCATAGGAATATCGGTGAAACGATATTATTGCAAACGTGCAAACGAAAGTCGTAGCCTGCGGTGCTGCTCATCCATAGCTATGATCATTTATTATTATTTGGCACACGCTCGTTATTAGGTGAAAATTGTTAAAACGTCAGAACTTTTGAGTAGTGTTTGTACATAAATGTACGCGTGATCCCAGCTATTGAAGGAGACCGTGACAATGATTGTCTAATTGTCATCAATTAATGAATCTACAACTGAGTAATTTGATTTATATTATAAACATAGATTATTAATATACTTAAAACCGAGTAATTTCATTTATATTTTAAATAATACATAAATCTAAAAACAAAATGGGTTTGATGATTTTATTTCGATAATATAAAAACTTTCCATATAAAGACAAATATTTGTCTGCTAAAAGTTATGTCAGACTTTTGCCTGTGAAACTTTTCAATAATTGAAATATAAATTGCTTCAACATTGGTAAAAAAATTCCTTTTACATTTTGGCGCGTATTTCAAATTTTTGAACTGATAAAATTGGTTTTATTTTTTCCATTATCGTCCACATTGTTTAAAAATCTGAAAAACATATATGTTATAGAATGTTATGAGATACATTCTCGGTGGAAAAACAGAGTCATTACTTTAACGTTATCACGTCGAAAATCCATTTCAAAAATTTATAATATTTTTTCTTTATGAATTTGGTGTCAGAATTGACTTGGAAGTTACCTTGACATTCAACTATTTTTCCCCAACTCTAAATTTTTCAACCTGATACATGCATTAGAACCTGAGAAAAAATAAAACATGAAAAATACGTTTCTCGTGTCTCTGCAACAGATTGCCCTAGGAAGCTGATTTTTAGTGAATCTGCGGCAATTTTTATTCTCTTTTATATGAGCTTCGCGATTATCGATTTGGTTTGTGGGCAGTTTTCACCACCTTATTTGGCTATACCCTTTGGCGTCAAATATAGTTGCCAGCTTCGAATTTCCTGCGCTTCCTGAACGTAAAATAAATGGTAATTCCAGGCAGTTGGATGCTACGTACTAGTAAGTTAGAATTTGTATATTATTCCGTATATCTTTGTTCGTTTCTCACTTTAAAGCGTTTATTATACGTTTACAAATTAATATTTTAGAAATTATTTAAAATCCATGAGATAATTCATATATTTTGTCTGTTTTGCGAGGAATGTATTTCCATTCTCAATGTATTGATTATTTGCTTTCAAGCAATCCGCTAACCTTAATTAAAATTAGCCCGATTAGGGTTTCCGTCTAAAAAATATGATTTAAATATAATATAAAAGAAAAATTGCTAGCCTTCAGGGAATATTAGATTGCAATGTAACGATGGCATTCCGCACCGCGAGATGGCAACTGAAGTTCTGTGAATTATACGTCTCATTGTTGGAACTTGATTTAGCTGCATGAAAACAGTTATAATTGTCAAATTTGTATTGACATTTGCTTGAAAATAATTAGTTTTCGTAACAAATGTTCTTCCATCTGTAATGAGTTTTCCAAAAAATGACGTCAGAAATGTGTTAATTCGGAGTAAGATTGCGGTATAAATAGTATTACATAACCATTACTAAGGGCGAGAAAGTACTTGCTGTTTTAGCACCACTATCTTAATTTCGTGTTGGAAATCTGAAAACGCTTAGTTCTCGTATTTACCGAGAAAAGTTTCCACTCGTACGCAGGTAGGTTTTCATATTTTTGAAAATAACTGACAAAAGAGAAAATGGCTGATAATTTTGAATTTCATTTTCGTTGCCATTTTGAAGAGCGGCGTAATCTGCTGTTTTAAAAATATCTGGAAACATTTCGAGGCACAAGGATACGTTAAGTTTGTAAGTTAAAGGGAGTAATAATTGAAGGCGTACAAGTTATCCGGAAATTCATCTGAAGCGGTCGAATATTTATTTTTTAGTTTATCGATTATTTTGAGAATTTCATAGAAACATACATACATCGAACATTTTGGGGGAAAACGTCTAATGTTAAATATTCTGGCTTTAGATCCTTCGTGATATCAACCGCAATTCTCGAAAAATTTTGCTTGATGGGGCTAGCCCCTGTTGTTGGATCGTTAACTTCTTTATCATTACCTTTTAAAATAACATTCTCTACAAGGTTTGTAATTCATGTGGTCGTAATTTTACTTACTCGCTTTCTACTTTCTATAGAGGTAGAAAAAAGTATTGCAATGCTGCAACAGATATGAGCGATTTTTCGACAGAAAAACTCATTTTCACGGGCACTGGAAACGTTAAGGCAGATAAATCTTATTTATATGTGTAGTAAATTAATTTTAGCACGTTGTTGGGGCCCTTGATATAAAAAAATCGATTGATGGCGGAACGTCTGCCTGTCTCTCTGTCTGTCCGTCTATCAATCTGAGCGTCTGTAGTGAATGCTAGCGCCTAAACCGTTCAAACGATTTTCTCCAAAATTGATATTCCCCGATCGATTTGAACGAACTCGCAGCCTGAGAGTTTCATTACCAGATAACCAATATTCTTTAAAGCAAAGAACATCTATTTGATTGAAATCGCTCTGAAGAAGAAGTAAAAAAAAGAAGAAATAAAGAAGAACTCAAGAAATAAAATTTCCAAATTAGTGCAGAGAGTTCGGCGTAGGTATGAAAAATCACACCCTGGGCAGTAATGGGTTAAACTAATATTTCAAGACATCTAGTATACATCATACTATTTTTACTTACTCCATATTACGATGTAAACACATACTGTACATTCTTTGAGAATTGCTAATTTTGAATTACTTGCTCTGACAATCATAAAACAAAAAAATACATTAAAAATGGACAAACAAATTCACTTACCTAATTGTTTAATTAGAGGTCAATTTGTCTGGCATACATGAGAACTAAACGGAGTTTTTAGAAACCTTTCTTTGGAACAATGGGAGTTTTCACTCTCTATTCCCTGCCACAGTAACTGCCACAAAACACATACTCGCCATTTCGCATTTTTTCATACGAAATTTGTTGGATTCTAATTATCGCGTTACAGTTCCGAAACTATGATTTTACTTTGTATGAGGTATACTACGTTATACTGCGAGGGTAAGGCAAAACATCTCTGTGCCCAATTTTTACAATTTATTTCAGTACAAAATTTACAATGGGTCCATGCAATATAGTCATCGTGATTTTATGTACTTGGCCCATCAAAACACCAGTTTTCCTATATATTCAGAAGATAGTGGTACAAAAGCACATACTTTCTCGCATTAGTATTTTTTCCAATTTTCGAAAATCGCGAGAACAATTAGACCTGTACCATTATTGTGAGCGTCTCTTTTTCTATCCGTGAAATAATTAAAGAAAACTTTTGGAGCCGTTTCTGAGAAAACGTTTTTTTATAGATTGTATTAATTTCAAGCAGAAATTGCGCGAAAACTTCTAGTTTTTTAAAAAAATTGTACATGATCATTTTTAAAGTTTTTTTTAGAACAAATTTCATTTTTAAGACAAAATCTCGATCTTCAATATTGTTCTTTTGCAATGTTATTTGTATGCAAGTTTCGGAAGTACAGAGAGTTCGTCGAAAATGAGACCAGAGCCAGTGCTTTTATACATACGCCGAGAATATTAAAAAGAAATTAGAGCTGTTTTCTGAAAAAATAATTGTTTAAAAATTGCTCATATTTGACGCAAAGTTACCCGAAAAGTACTCATATTTTCGAAAAATTGTACTACATGACCTTATTTCAAGATCAGTCTTATTCAAAGACTGATCAAATTTTAGTACGAAAAATAATCTATCTTCAATATTGTAGTCGTCCGAAGATCTGAAAATATTGTGAACTTCTGAAATTCTCGAAAAATGAGAGATTTCAAAGAAAATGAGATCTTGACCATTCTTTTAAACTTTCTTTATGCTATCGGAGAACAAAGTTCAATAAAAAAAACTTGGAGCTATTTTTTTAGAAAATGTTGAGGCTTTATTCCCCAGATACCAAATTAAACCGTTGAAATACGCAGGACCATGAGTTCGTTGAGATCGATCGAGAAATATCAATTTTGGAGAAAATCGTTGGAATGGTTTAGGGGCTAGCGTTTACCACAGACAGCCAGACGGACGGACGGACGGACGGGCAGTCGGGGAGACAGACAGACGTTTTGCCGTCAATTGACTTTTCGGTATCAAAGACCCACAAAAAATGAATTCCGACTATTCAAAGTGTCGGAGGAAGTAGTTTACTGCATATAGGAACACGATTGATGCAATTTTTCGTTATCAGGCCCCGACAATATGAGTTTTTTGTCGAAAAATCGCCAATTTCTGGCGCACGATTACAATACTTTCTCTTCTTACGATGTAAGGCGAGAAACAAAGAAAAAAGGATTTTCGATTGAAGAATAAGTCACACAGCTACACACCGCTTCTTTCACTTATATACATCGAAGGAGAATACAGCTTCTTAAAGCATTTTGAAGAGGACCAAAACGATGGTAATCAGACGGACGTGTTCGGAACCGTATTCAGGATGCTCTAACTCTTGGAAATTTAGATTTTGAAGTGCTTGCTCAGTATGTATGTGGACGCGCGTTTTCATGCATCAATCGAAGATCTCTGATCTGGGATACACTAGCGTCAACGAGAAGACTGAAATGTGACTGCCAGCGTCACATCACCGCCGGCCGCAATTCACATCTTGCACACAATGCGTAGACGTGAATTCATTGACCTCGGTAACAAGGCGAGACCGCTTTAAGGGATCTTTCTCGACCCATCAGATCCATTGAGGTGACAAACACCTAACGTATAGCGCACGAAAAACAACAAACAAAGGTTCTAATGGGACAGAGAGATATATTTAAGAACTGAATAGTATTCTTAACAGAAACGTTTTAAAAGAGCAGGAAAAACTCGGGAACGTGACACATAATAATAATGTGTGTGACACGCGGATAATTTTTTGCTGCAACTGATTGTAGATACAATACATTTACTCCATGTTTACCCTGAGTGCGTTGTCGAAAGTAAAAAGGTGTCCTGACAGTATCAGGTTGTGAGGAATTTGGGGCAACAGGCAGAGAGGAATTGTCACTGGGAATGTGAGGATGACGGACGACATTATCTAATGTGAGAGGAGTATTGCAGAAGAGGAGGTAAGAGGGCTCAAAGTAGGTGTGGAAGGTGGAGAAGTAAGGAAGTTGACAGGGATGAGTTTTTGGCTCGAGACTGCGTGGGACAATTGGTGAGGATATCTTGCTACGCCACAAACTCACCGAAGTTAAATACGTAAAGTAAATTTCTGGCAGAGACGAATGCGTGACATCCCAATCATTGGTACGCTCGAGTCTTAAGGAGTTGCATTTACGCTCACCGCTACTGGTAATAATTAAACAAAAATTAAGTGCTTCTTATCAGCGATTTTCGGACAAAAATTAAAGCGAAATAAATAATGCTTCTACCAATGATGTACGTATAAGCTGTCATATGTTAGATAAGAATTTTTTGAAGTTTAAATTGGGGTAAGAGCTAACAATGATTGTCTAATATCTTTGAAGATGGGTTGCGAAGTATCCTTAGTTTGTTGCCAAAAATCTACTGTTCCTTTTTCAAGGGAAATTTTTTCATTAAATTTATCTTCATGTAGTTTCAAATGATGTTTCGTGATTAAGTTAACCACATCTTTAGGTACCTGAAAGGATAAATATAAAAAAAAGTATTTACAATGTTTGAACATTCAAAATGAAATTAACTTTGGTTTGAGACGAAATAAGTTACATTCAAAAATCCATAATACTAATTTGGAATAAACTGGCGGAAAACTATGCAGCCTCCGGCTATGTGAGAGGTGTCTGTGGTTTTGTTAGATACCCAAGACTTGGAGAAAATTAAAAAAGGATAAAAAAATGTATTTTATGTAGCATTGCAGGCTTTCATGGCCAGAGTCAATATCAATGAAAGTTTCGGGTAATGTGCGCAAGATGATGAATTTTTCAAGTCAACAGACTTCTTACTTTTATAACGATTTTGTTTACAATGTTTCCAGAGGAGTATCTTCCGAATCACACAGCTAACGCTCCTACATCGCAACCAAAATCTCTGTTTCAGAACGGCGCAGTTAGCCTCTCATAGAGGGAAAAGAAGCACGGAGAAAGGAGAGGGATGAGGGAAGGAAACGATCCTGGCGATGCCCCAGGAATTTTCAGAGCCTCTATGCTCTGGATCCACCTCACTGAGCCGGTATGGACATGATGCAAAAAACCAGAGTAACCAGGTACTATATGTACGAAACATCATGATCTGGCCTTCCATCATTGCCTGGACTACAACGAAGACGCCGTTTTTCTGATTGGGCCGAATAAAAGGGAGTGGAGTGACGTAACAGATTCCACGGAGAGACATTTTGAACGCACTGTAGAAGAAAAATGACGCGATTCATACAGAAAATGAGCAAAGAAGGCAAACTAGATATTGAACCTCTTAAACGATCATGTTAATAAAAGCATTGATAAAGTTAAATCCAGAACAACATAACAAGCATCTTGGAGAAGGAAATATAAATAAGTACCGCTCATAATACGCAGAAGGGACATCATTAATTCAAGCTTCAACAACCTAGATACATGAAGTACATAAACAATATTTGTGAGCATATAAGATACAATTCGTAAAGCAAGGAAATGCGATCAATTGAATTTACTGATATTCAGTCCACTGAGTGTTTTGCATGCAAGGAACCACACCATTAGTACATTGAAATTTAATAAAGCAAAATAACTTATATCCATCAGTGGCGGCTGGTGCCCCAACTGGGGGGTTGTTGCTCCATCGAATGACGGGCATGAAATTTCCAAAGTTCATAAAACTAGTATATAATAAAACGTAAGCAACTCATGTAAATTAATTAAAGCCAAGTTTAATAAAAGTCTACATCTAAACATTACTTAAATAATTGTAAGCGTAGCATTCGTGTCTGGTATCCCGCGCACATAATTCTGCTTTTGATTTCCAAAGCGCGCTCGAGTTTTTGTATTAGTTCTGCATTGAGACAATAGCCGGTAATAGAATTCATACAAAACGAAATCGAACATCAAATGAAAATAAATTATCCAAACATCACAAATAATGAAATGAATACTATCAAGAATTAGCTGAACTTGCGTAATTTCAATAACAACCGAATTCATAAAATTAAGATGCAGCTATTTTCAGACAATGAAAGAATATTGGTTTCCGGGATCTTCCAAGGCCGTCGAGGTTTCCTACTCCGCTCTACAGCGACCTCCCCCTCCACGATATATGGCCCCCGCTGTGATGTAAGCCGGTGGCGCTCTCTTTCGTCGTTGCGGTACGAAAACGCACGGAGCTGCAATGTTGACGTTTAGGGACGCGCGACAGTATAAGAGCATAAGACCGTGACATTTGTGCGTTCCCTGGCTTGCAACGAGACGCCAGAAAGGGCATTTGACTGAAATTTTTGATGTCAAAACAATTTCATAAACATCGATTCCGCTTCAATATCTAGAATATCGAATGACATTAAATGGAAAATGCATATTCCTAGCATATTATAAGCATTTTATCTATTATCTGGAGGTTGTGCAATCGTGCAACATAAGCATGAGCCGCCACTGATACATCCACAGCATATATAAATTAGCTACTGTACTTAACAATTTATCACAAATCTGGGTAAAACATCTTACCTGAAGTTCGTAATTTGATTTTCCAAAAGAATACGCAGTCTTTCTTTTATTTCTTGAAATTTTTCTTTTTCTTCATGTGTAACAGTTCCCACACCATCTGGTCTGAAATGTCATTTCACACACTGTGAATTCAAATACATGTCTTAAATCACCAAACTTAAACATGATATTTTTAATAAAGAAAATATTATTGCCAAGAAGAAAGAATAACTATGTTGACAAGTCATGGGGAACTAACTAAAGTTCAAACTTACCACTCTTACAACATACATAATAATTCAATAAAAGTATCTAACTTGCTATAAATCAATTATATACTATTATCATATAATTCTACCAACTATATATTGAAATTACAATATTTATATACAGATATCATTTATGACTAAGCCTTTCTTACAAACAGATTTCACTCCATAAAAACAAAACAGAATAATTTATTAGCGAGAAGTTGCAGAAGAGTGAAGTGCAGAGCTTTAAAAACTACAGCATTTTTTTACACAATTTACCATATGACATGACAAAGTCTGTGCTTCTGAAGCTGACACACATAGTAAATTATTATTATGTGATGTGATACTATTTTCTACGGAAAAGAATAACCCATTTGCAGATTATTAATTCAACATTTAATTTCAGAAAACTAACTCTAATAACAGTTTAGAGTTAAGAATTATGCAAAAAGCTTTTGTCTAATCCTTCATCACTCTTTTAGATAAATATACAAAAGTTGAATAAAGTTTTCTTATAAGAAATTCTATACCATGTCCTATCAAGTGGCAAGACATAAATTTCAAATCAAGAGTTATTTTGCAAGTGGTACCTAATGTAAAAACCATCATACCTGGCATAAAGAGACCAATTTCAGGAGTAATATTTTCTTAATATACTAAATGAAATAATAGAAAAGTTTAATTAACTTGTAAATCATATTCTGAAGAATAACATTATTTTATGATGTTTTAAGTACATACATTTGTTATTCATTATCGACATTTAAAAGAAACAAGAAATTAGTTTGATATTAAAAGATTGATGAAAAGTGATTATTATATAAAAGAAGTGTTGAAGTGCTGAATCCAAACAATATACTTGAATAATTTTTTCCATCCTTGCATAGCTTCAGAGATTTCACTACTATGATGACACTCACACGTTTTTATACCAAGTATGGTGGTATAATAAATACACAATTCATATACAAAAAATATAACCTTGCCCTTATGTTGAAATATTTAATTAATTAAATGGCAACTATGTGTTAGTGTATGTACTGTGAAGTCAACACCATGAGAAAGAGAACAAATTTATTGATGTGACATCGGCCCTATTCCAAAGTAGATACTTAAGAGATAGACAGCATGCTCATTTCATAGATATGCATCTGTTGAATGTCATGCTGGTCAGAAGCGTACATACTCCATATTAACATACATGCATTAATTCAAAAGTTCATGCTTGTACAGTAAACATGTCTTATTTAAGAATGCACATTTATTAGACAACATATTTCTAGTCATGCATTCTTTTAAACATAAGTGTATACATGGACAACATGTACCCTCAAAACACATCTTCATATGCTACATTACTATTGTTTAATTTACTTGTCCTGTTACAGGGAAAAAAAAAGAAGACTTTTACATAATGTTATTTGCAAACTTATACCGATTAAGTTGATATTTTCAAAGAATATGGTACAATTTATTTATCAGAATTAATGATCAATGATATTATAAAACTTCCTTTTGCTGGCTATATGTGTGTGTGTGTGAGAGAGAGAATATGTGTATGTGTGTGTATTTGTGTGTGTAGTTGATGAGCAGAACCGACATAGAGAACCAATGAAATAAAAGCAATATCTTTCTTTTTTGAACTGCAGTTGTTGAACATATTTTATTTCACTTCAACTTACAAATTGGGAAGTGTTATTATTTTTACATAAATATTCAAATATCTGATTTAAATTAAAGTTATTAAATTTATTAAAATTTACGAGCTCAATGATCTAAATGAGATAAAACATGGACTTGAGCTCAGGGCCCTAATTTTGCAGGACAAGTCTAAAAATTGGAACTGTTATTCCACAACAAAATATTTTCATTCTCTATTAATTTAGTTGTTGAATTTGACATTATTAATTAATATTTATGAAAGTTCTTGACTGTGCATATTGAATTGTATTATTTAGACTATTAAACAATGGACTACATTTAATGAACTTGAAGGGGTTCTTAAAAGTGAGGATCTAAATATCTCTATAGACTTATTATGTAATTTTTATATGAATGTTTGTTTTATGAATTAGGTATCAAAAATGTCTGTTTAATTGCCTAAATAATACAAATTATGTATTAATTAATGCTGTTATCAGTGTTTTTAATGTATTATGTGAATTTCAGTGATGTAAAATTCAGTAATAAAGTACAATAGAAGGGAACATGACATGCTATGTAAATGCTTAGCATCCTTAATTGGAACTTGAAAATATTTTATTAACTTACTGAGTTGCTTAGAAGGTAATATAGCTATGTTGTACAGAAGGTGTTAATTGTAATGTAAGGGGTTAGTTTCCAATCTTACAATGGTCATGGACATTCTTTCTTTTAACATCTACTGTACGACTCAAGACACTGTTCTAGAAGAGAGAGAGGGAAACCAGTGTTGTTTGGAAAAATAAAAAAAAAATAAAAATAAAAAAAAGTTTTCAAAAACATTGTAATAATTTCTTATTTTCCTCCTCAAATTAATTGAACATTTCATTACATTTTCAGTTAATATCTATTAATAAAGTTATACATTTTTAAGTTCTTTTAATTTTGCACTCAAAAGGTCTCTCTTCAGTCCATCTCATATTGAAACAATCACTTATTTTAGAGTAATTGCCAGATTTAAGCCAGATCTCCACTGCTTAAAATTTGATTATATTTTTGAAATTATGAATTTGAACTTTGTTGCCACACATGTTCACATGATGATTGGGATTTATTGGCATGGAAAATGAATTCAGATAAAGCTTTGAACTTTGAATTATTATAGAATTTCATGAAGATTTTTACTATATTGTGATTGCATAGGTGCTAATTTCTATTTGACTGCAACCTGAGATCATTTCATTTAATTTATATATATATAATGCCAACAATTGGCAGTAATCTTTTCACTTAAACTGCACTCAAATTATCACCTCCAAGATAACATTTTGTTTTTTCCGTTGATCTTTTCATTTTACTTATATCCCTGCTGAAAATAAAATGTTTATACCTACAAGCCCACAAATCATAATTGGAAGGTGCTGTCTTACCAATCTACACAATCTTGGTCCATGTTTAACATGCCACATCTGAACAAACAATCAACTTAACATCTTGAATGTATGAACAGTAAATGTATTAAGGCAAATTTAAAGATGTGTTCTCATTCATGTCAAATACTAAGCAGAGGAGACCTTGTTTAAAATGGGAATAAAATGTAGTAAATTAATTGAAGCAGTCTATCATAAAATACTTCGATTTCATTTTTTAAAAATCCCAACCCTGCTTATCTTTCAATGTTATTGCAATATCCGCATAATTTCTTGACCAATGGCAGTAGGTGATTCATTCTCCTACATTTTTTCACAAATGTTTCCTGTAAGATGAAGGACATTTCCTTTATTTTTTTTATTTGAAGAATTGGAAGATACAATAATTCATTGCATTATCAAAATGAAAAATTGTGGACATTTTATATTTTAAATGAATGAAAAAATTTATAAATATTAATTAAACAATAATTATTAATCCAAATATTTTTATTGATAAAACTTTGTCTAAAAATTATCGTGATATATATCTTTACAAAATAGTTCAATTTCTTCCCTTTTTGTTTCTGATATTATTTCATTGGATCAACATATTAACATGATTAAGAAATTAATGAAATGTTAGTTAAAATGAATTAGAATCAATATTATATATATATATATATATATATATATATATATATATATATATATATATATATATATATATATATATATATATATATATATATATATATATATATATATATATATATATAGCATATATATATATATATATATATATATATATATATATATATATATATATATATATATATATATATATATATATATATATATATATATATATATATATATATATATATATATATATATTGTAAGCGTGATACTATTGACCATGCAATAAACTAAATTCAGGACTAACAATTGAAGACTTCACGTAATTCCTATTTGTTTTCTAATAAAGCCTACCAGATTATTAGATATTATTACTTTAATAACCTTTTAACATAACCTTTTCACTGAATCAATTTCAAGTTATTAGTTCAACTTTCTGTTTGACATTAGATAATTTTTGAAATTAATTTATAAAAGTTTATAGTAACCTACATTACATCCATGCAATGAACTATAAGAAAAATACATTTCTCATGCAAGTTCACATCCAGATAGCCATAAACAAGAGTATACATGGTGATATTTTGTAGTGATGGATTTATTTAGCTTTAGAAATCTTACGTTTTTGTCTAATTGATGTATTGTTTTATGTACTACAATGCTCAAAACTTCTACTTTGAAATTTGTGAAATTATGTTGTTATGTTTGAGGCTATGTATGTGATTAACATCCAATAAATGCAAACGTTCATGCACAACACTCCTGTGACATCAGTGCAGAGTAAGTAAAGAAGTGTACAAGTGTTACAAACCTGACACCAGAGGTATCTTCAAGCACCTCCGTGCTAAGTAAAGGATGGTTAAGTATTAGAGTGGGAGCTTTGAATTGAAAATGCATGCCTGTAGTCAGCACACAGTTTTGAACACATCATATAAAGCAGAAAACATATGGCCTACATAAGTATTGATTATATAATTCCCTACATCAATATTTAAATGTCATGTAACACAATATATAAGCAAAGTAATATTCATTGAATTAAATCAAAATTACTTTTCACAAGCTACCACTCAGTGTGCTTTATTATGTATTTTATCCCTGATATTCTCTCAACATATATATTGAAAATATTAAAAATATGATATGCATGTACCAATTAGTGATATTTGAAGACACCTGGGGCTCAATTTTATGAAATTGTCCTTGACATAAAATTAATTTGATTCTGTGAATTATTTCTTGAGTTTACATTGTCCAACACACATAAAATACGGTGTAAATAGATTTGGTATGCAACACTTATACAACTGCCAAATGTAAAATGAATATTTTGCTTGAAGCTAATACTGACAATGTACTATATTAAATGCATTTAGAATATACTGGAAAGTGTATATAATTTTTATATAAAGGAAAGCTGAAAAAGATGAATTTCTTTCTTTTCATTTTAAAATTTTAATTATAGGACTGATAAATGAAAATGAAAAGTAGTGGTGAATGTCTTAAAATCTGATTAATGTTAAATATATCAGCTTCTTCAATTGAACTGTTTATACAACAATAGACGTAATAATTAAGATGCAACTTCATCATGAATTAAATATCTTTTGAGGACAAGTTGACAAAATCTGCCCACACACACACAACAAATAGATGAATTCTAAGTGTTTTCAATAGAATATGATAAATGAACAGTTACAAATGAAGCTGTTAGAGACAAGAATATAAGTGAACATGCAAAATGAAACATAATGGTAAATCAAGAACATCGACATTCACTATAATTACTGAGTGAATACTGAATTACAAATGTACATGAATACGAAATTTCAAAAAATCAAAGAGCTCAAATACACAGAAATTTTTATGCCAGATGAAATAAATATTGCATTGTATGAAGTGATTTAATGGTTTATGAATAGAACTGTCAGACACCAGACACTGGCAAGCAAAATGTTTAAACACCTATGATACTTGAAAATGAACACTATATTGATATATACACTTAATTTGAATAATATTGAATTAATTTTAATGTTTCAACTCTATTGTGGATTGAAAACATATAATTTGAACACTTACAAAAGACTAACAATTTTAAAACAACAAATAGTTTCGTAAAAAGAAATGTACAAATTACGCATCCACAAGAGCAAAACAGCAATTTAAATGGAAAAATGAGTGGTATATAAATAAAAAATAGACACTTAGCTTCATCAATTATTTTACAACATCTGAAACTGACAACTAGAAAACTTTAACAAATTATGAGCAGAGCATACCCGCAATCTGGTCGATCGGCTGGGCGTTCAGTAAACAATGACCCACCAACGCTATAAGAGAGTTAACCAGCTCGTCAGGCAATAATCATACTATTTCATTATTTGATAGATATCACAACAGAAATACGAAGGAAAAGTGTAAAAATAATACATAATTTTCTGATCAATAATTTTGTTTATTATGCAAAAAATATGTTGATGTAAAGCTTGTGAATTTAATCATATTTATTTCTAGAACAGCCAGAATTTTGAATGGAAAAGAACCTCTATACTTTTAATACCTCTGAATTATTCCTGATAGCTACAAATAATTTTTGCATCCAGTTGAAATCTTTCTAAGTTCATTACTAATAAATGTCATCCAATAAATAAATTTATGAAAAACTATCAATTGATATATGATTCTTTTGAAATTGAACCTTTTAGAAAAAAATTTAAGCAAACAAAATTCTCTCTATTGTTTCAATGCACATTAGTAATGTACAATTGTCCATTTGTCTGCATTTTAATTTGAAGGATTCTTGTACACATGCTAGCACGCATGCATTCTCACATGTAATCACACACAAATATATGAACAGTAAGTACACACATACATTAATACACCCATGTTTATACATGTGTATACACATACCACATTCACAATCATGCAATTTATTCATTACAAAGGTAATTACATTTAACTTTTCACACATTATGATAAAATTCTTATTACAAAGTGTTAATAGTCTGACATTTCTGGATCTTTAATGGATTCAGAAATAAATATAGTTCAAAAATGCAATATCAGATAAAAAGATGAATGAATTGTTATTTAGATTTTTATGAATGGATAAAAAATAATAATTTATTGTAAGAGACAAGTGTACATTATTGCTCATTAAAATGTAACAATAGGTTTATTAAAGAAGAAAACAAAAATATGGGAAATTGCCCTAGATGGTTTGCAAATTATATAACTTTCTTGTTATATTGTTCAAAAAACAACAATACTTTAAGAACAAATTTTAACTGTTTAGTATTTTTTAAAAAGGTACTATGTCACATTGATTTTCACAGTAATCATTTACTTCAAAATTTACTTTCTCTTTATTTCCTGTGTACTCGGTATTCGCAAAAAATACTTGTTTCTCGTTTAGGAAATTCCTGACTTCAGAGTTTCCTTTCAGGATTGTTGAATCAGTGAGATCTCATTTTATCAAACTTGTAATATCAAAACATGTAAAATATATTCATAAATAATATTATTTACTTGCATATAACATCAGTGAAGTCATTCATGTTATTTTTAATTGAGTATTTTTTTCTTTTAGACCAATATTTATTTATGTCTTCTATCTTTCAAAATATTCTTGTAATTATTTATTTTAATTTAATATCATAGTTTCAATTATTTTAACTCTATCCCAAGGGTTTGATGCATACCAACAATTTCTTTTATAAAGAAATCTTATTTTTTCTTGAAAACCAAATACCTGTAAATTTAAATGGCATGCTCCCTTGTTGTTGCTTTTATTTACAATTTCTTTCACATCCAAATTATTTTCTTAATTGAGTGAGAATTAAGGATGAAGTTCATTATATCCCAGGATGCCTTTTGTAGGTGCAATTAAATCTCACGCATTTTCCACAAAAGTTTTACTCAATTAGGGTTCATTAGAGTACATTTTTGTTTTTTATTTAACATGAAGAGTTCAAAAAAGTCAAGATATAGAAAATTTATTGCAAGGACTAACATATAGAGAAAATGGCGATGTATTATGTCTAGAATAAGACAGGAAATGGTATCAAGCTTTCTAAATCAAACTTTTAATGACATTTAAGTTTTGACTTGTTTGATTGGCAATGTCATTCACAATGTTGTTGATATTATTGACAAAGTTGTAAGATTAGCAAAATATAAAGTCTAGACTTTTCGTTACAAATCAGAGAACCATCAAACTATTTGCCACAGGTTTCAAGACTGTTGAGCAAATGAATAGTCTATATATCAGAAAGAATTTGCTTTCTAACTGGGTTTATTAGATTTTTTTATCCTTTCGATGAGTAGGTCTACTCCCTTCTCTCAATATATCCTCTTTTAATTCACAATTAGATTTCCATTATATTTTCTGTTAATGTTATTTCTGAGGAGATGAATTCATCATCAAGAATTTAATTGAATTGTAAGCTTTACATCACCAAACCTTTAAGCTGATCTCAACATGATTTGTTCTGTCATCATTTACACTTCTTTTAAAAGTAATTATTAAAATAAAAATTCGAATTTACCTTTTCTACTCAAAATATTAATTAAAACACATTTTGAGAGCAATAATTCATCGAAATGACATATTTGCAAATTTTAGATATATTTCATTTTCACTATTTACTTTCTTCTTGGAAATTATCTGAAAATTGCTTTAGAAGACTAAGAAGAGTCTTGGAATGATAAATTTTAACACTAACAGAACTTCAAAACCATCAATTTAAGATGATATCATTTGAATAATAGAGTGAACATAATTACCAAAAATGAAGTTATTATTAGTTCATTAAAGTCCATTTAAATGAAACTTTTGTCATACAGTCAGACTCAAAACAGACAAATGGACATAGATACAAAAGAGAGAAACAGCATAGAAAGAGATAAATAGAAAAATTATACTTGCAATTAATATTTTTCACACTCAGTAAATTACAATTGTATGGAATCATGGAAGTTCACTTCCAATTTGTGTATGATGGAAGGGAAAAGAATTTTGTCAACTGGTTTTAATACAATGTAGGCCTATATGTCACCAAATGTTTCTAACTTTCTGTTATTAGCAGAATATCACAGTGGCAATTAATTTAAGATATAATTAAGAGAATATTGCTACAATTACTAGCAATTCATCTCTGAAAATATTTTGAACTGAAAACACTAAAGAAATGCATTTTAAAATTTAGCACATAAACATTTGGTTATTACTGTAATTTATTGATACTGCTATTGTTCCATGATGTACAAAAACTATAACCAACAATTGATTTAGAGATCATTAATTGACTACAGGCTTGCAGTTAATTGAAAGAAAGAGAAGCAACAATATTGAATGCCACATCATTACAACTCATCTACCAATGTGAACATGTTTTAAACAGCGCACCCAACATATTTTCACATGCACTGTGTAACATCGTTACAAGTGTTCATTGATCTTTGAACCAAACTGACTTTCCTTCTGAGAACAATAACTTGGAAATTTAAATTTTAAACAGCACATATTTCATTAAACATGCATTTTGTAAGACACAGAACACAGAAAGAACTAGATTTGTAATATGTGTATTGTACAGTGTCTTATGTAATTTTTTATAGAAGGAAGAATAGTTACATGTTTTAGTAAAAGATATTGTATTTACATCCCACATTTAGATTTCAGTTACTCACTTGCCAAATTATGCTAATAAAGAAAAATCAGTTTACAGCTTAATTAAGAGTGATAGCATTATGAGGAATATTGAAAAAATCAATCCATGCAAAAATTTTAATTTTTTTATTCAATTTATTTTTCTGATTAATTTCCAGTTTTGAACTAATGTTTTGACTAATGCATGTATTGATTCTTCCAAATAAAATTGGCTTCAATTAACTCACTTGATTATATGTACAAATACAAATACCAAAAAATTGGTGATCATATAACTAGAAAGGCATTTCCTGTAAGAAAATACACTTGCACTTTATAATATTAACTGTAAATATTTAAGAAAAAAAGATTTATTTTTGTTTCTTCTACTGAAGTGCCTGTAAAAGTATTTCTTTCAGTTTGAGGTAGTTGGGTATTTTAACAATTGTGTGGCTGGTACCACCGTTATATTTAATACTGAAATCTATTGATTCTGATAATTCTTGAATATTTTCTCATGCCTTCAATACCTTGATTTTTAAAAGTAGAATTAAATTTTAAAGATCACTGCAGTTTTATTAATTGTGTGAATTGTTTCTTTAGAAAATAATTTAAGTGGTAAAATTGTCTTTTAATATTTGTCAAATATAATTTCATGTTAATATTAAACATAAAATAATGTTTCTTCTAAAAGACTTGATCCAGATAGTTCCTCAGTATAATATTTTCTTGTCAAAAACTAAATGACTTGAGAGATTTTTTCATGATTAAGGTTGTTCTTAACAAATTGGGATACAGTATTGACATCCAATTTTAATTGAAATCCTTTCTATAGTACTTTTATGACTTTTATATGAATATGACTATGACTTTTATAAGTATATTTCAAAAATCCAAATCTGTAAATTTTAATTAGTCATTTTGGAAACATTTGAGTGAGCAGCATCATTATCATAGAAGTTTTCTGAGAGTACCTACATTTAAAATTTTAAATAAGACACTTTAATGTTTGTATTTTAATAAAATGGATACAAATTGTTTGGCGTTATATAATTGTAATAGCTATATGAAGATTTAGTCCAAATACTAAACTTCAAGTTTAAAACATTTATTGAAATGGGCAATAACAGATCATTGTGACACCTGCTGGGATTGTATTAAGGAGTTATAATTCAGAAGAATGAATCATGTGACCTCTAAAATAAAATGAAATTCTTTCAGTGCATGTAAAATAACTGTTAACAAATTCTTTTTTAATAATTAATATTTTGAAGTCAGATAATATTTTTAAAATATGATTATAGAAAGCATACCAAGCATTCTCTTAAATTCTCATTTAAGCATTCATTTCCTTCATAACCTCTATTCAGGTATGAACATGTTTTAATGACTGCTTTTTCTATGCCATAATACAAAAGTTTAATTTTTAAAATAAATACTAGAATTCTTGAAGGTATAAACTTCCTAATGCCAAAGCTAATGCAGAAAGATAAAATACCTTCATCTTAAATCTTCTTATTACACATAAAATGAACCAAATATTTCGAATGAAAATAAAAAAATGAAATGATAATTTTATGTGCACAGAAATGAAATAAGTTGATATAAGAAATTTTCAGATTTTTAAAATTTTGATCAGATATAGCAATAATAAAAAGTTTTGTTTACTATAATTTGACAGCAGTGTACTTAATGTTATTTTAAAAAATCATAGACAATTTAGCATTATTAGTTTGATGGAAAGTGTAATGGAAAACTAAGACGGTAAGATTTATTTTCGCAAGTTGCTATTGAGGTCAAGCATGATTTTAAAGCAGTTTAATGTGTCTGTATATTTATGGAACTTATAAAGCATGGAAAATACCCAACTGAAAAATACACATATTTATATAGGTCATATTATACAAGATTAATTTATTTTACCCACCTGTTCCCATGGACGTGACTTGCACAAAAGGCAAAACTGTAGTGGATTAACGTTGGATCTATCATGATACCTTTCTCAGCTCTATCCAATAAATCACTGAGGTAACATAGGTGCCTATAACAGCCTCGGACACCATACCGTGCACAGTATTCATCTAGTACAAAAACTTGTCCAGGGCTAAACCAACCCTGAAAGAACATATGTTATTATACATCAAAAATAAGAATGATATAGTCGATATAATTGATACATAAAATATAATGATATATTGAATGATATATTTGGTAAATTAAAGGAAAACATTTTTCCTCTTTTTAGCAAGAATTTAAATCTTTGTACAAAATTGTTGCAAATATTCCATTTTAATATTAAAAATTGTTGTAATGTTTTTTCCATGATCATCACTTTTATTATGTCAGCAGGAATGATCACAGTTGCTTATAATATTTAAAAATCTAATTATTAACATGCATCCATTTCTAAACAATTTTAGTTTTTAAGAATTCCAATCATAGAAAAATGTTAAAAAAATAATAGAGGATAGTGTTTGTTCTACAAAATAATTTTTAAATGGCTACAAATGTGAGAATTTTTTCCCCTCTTAGAGTTTCTTCAGTATATGTATCTATTTTTCTATTAGAATTATGTATTCGCCTTCCTCAAGAATTTTTTAAAGTAATAAATTTCATGTGTATACAACAATATGTAGTATTAACCACCTTATATAACACATTTTCACTTTTATTTCAGTGCTTGAGAACTCTTCAGAAATTCCTATCACACTCATCACAAAAGGTCACTTCCTTAAAAAATGTTATGTGCAATATCTATGCTCTTTGCTTCCTCCTGATTTTACAGTGTGAATAAATAAGGGTCAAATTCTTTTCTTAATGGATAACCACTGATAGCAAATAACGTGGTTACTGTATAAATTATATAGATTCAATCAAAAAGCATATATATCCAAATGATATGTTAGAAATTAAGTATTCAATATTTCCAGATGATTTTAATGGCTAAGATATAAATGAAACCCAAAACTTCTAACTATATTATGAGGAACTTGTTCACAGATAACAACACAAAGACAACTGATTCTTTAAGTATGTAGTAAGTCACACATTTCTAAGCTCCTGATATCTTGGGTTTTATTTTCTTTTGAGGAGACAGAACAGAAAGGAATGTGTAATGGAAAGTTGGGTAATTTACTATTTAAATTTTCTAACCCATTGCCTTTGAGATGTACAAACTTTGCCAACTCATTCCAATTGCAAATGTAAATAGGTGAAAAATGTTAAGTGTTACTTCAGCTTATATTCTAGCTTTCTCAAAATTTGAAGAACTCCCCATTTTATAACTTCTCAAGCTGTCAGATGTATTGATATAAAATAATGACAAGAAAGTAGTAGAAGGAAATACTAGACAGTGCTAAAAATCACAGATACAACTTCCTTTCTATTCAAGTTATTTCTGTATAGTTTCTTCACCCATAGTAGTTTCACCACATCCATATTCCATGTGGAACACACTTTAGAATATGTACTATGCATTATATATTTGAATGTGGTAAAATATGGTTATTTAATGCACTGAAATTGATGGCATGCATAAATCACTAGTCTGTGTCATGATGATAACGGATAACATTTGTTAAAAGCAGTCAATATCCAACAATTTTTCATATTGTAGTTACCTGAACATTCACTTTTTATGAGAATGGTAATGGAAGTCATTTTACTCCAGTGGTAACTTTGTGACCACTTTGCCTCAAACACATTTTACATTTCATTCATAAAAATAAAACTTTTTAGTGACAGAGAAAAACACAATTCTGTCAAGAACCTCTGAATCTTTAATTTCACTCTCATAATTTTTTAATATAACTAAAACATTTAGAATATTGCAGCCTTTTTGAGAAGAGTCAACCCTCTAGTTGAGACCGTCAGGTCCTAAGGTCCCAAATGGTTATATAATATGATTTATCACATCATTGTTATCATGAGTGCTAAAATTATGTTGTTGATCTAAATTCCTTACTGAGAGAGAAATCATTACCAAGAATGATGTTCTCTTCTCTTCTGGTTTGGCTGAAAAATACATTTTGTGCCCTGAATACTCACAGTCACAACTACCAGTGGTCATTTCACATATGCTAAGAGATGACTTTCATGGCATTCTCAAGTTGTTGTCACATCATCACATTGGAAAATCACAATGTAGGTGACTCTGACTTCAAGGATTTTCATATTTATGCCAAATTCAAGAAGATAGAGAGAGTTCTACTTGTTGGGAAGTGTAGGAAATTGTAGAGAAGTGTTTCTTTTCAATGTAATTACAGCAGAGAGAATGAACAGCAAGAAACAAGAAATTACTATAATAAATCCAATCAGGAAACAAAATTCACTATAATACACAAATAGCAGAGTAGTTTTGATAAAAATTGCAAATTACTCAATAGCAAAGATGAAGCACATTGACTGGTGGCAGTTTATTATGAACATATCTGTTGTAAATGCTAATGTTTTGTACAACTACTTCAGAGACAACATAGGCATCACTAAATAGAAATATATTCTAAAAAACCTTGTCTTTTGAAGCCTCATATGTGCTGTCATCTTGAAACCAGAAGTCTGTAAACACAATTAAGACTGGGACTTTCAATATGTTTGAAGTGCCCTTTCACTGAAAATAATTATTTTCAATTAGCTAGTAATGATCAGCTTTTAATACTAATCATTAAATATCAATTAAATAAATATGGTTATTCCTATTTATTTATTTATTTATTTCCTCTTTATTGTCTCTAAGTTGCCAAGAAAACAATAGCTCCTCAAGATCCAAGATCATGATTAACTCCATTATTTTTGACAGACATGACTAGAAGGTTTATTTTCCAATTGAGTTCATATGGTATACAATTTTTGATATAATATAGGATGACCTTTTAGTCTTTCCTACCTCTTCATTAATTTAAGAAAAAACTGCAAAACCCAATCATTGAAAATCTACACACTAGTAGTTAGTTGATAATTCATTATTGTTCTCATTATTACACTTGAAATAAATGTATAATAGTGACACATGTCATTGTTAACCCTTGCAGTAATAACGTATTTTCTGACTTGAGAAATGCCAAGGGTGGGAAAATATTGCCCCCTCAAAAAATATTAAAATACCACTATTACTTTAACAAATTATGATTTAATGAAATAAAACTACTATAATAATATGCTGTTAATGGTTTGAAATTCTATTGAAACAACAGAACAAGTTTGATCACTTAAAAATTTGACTTCACTGCTTTCTCTACTGACATCAATATTTTACTTCAATGACTCACAATTGTTTAGTGAACCCAGTTTACCAACTCAAAACAGAACTCAGAACATTACTGTCACTAATTACATTATCATACCTCAACTGAACATTACTGTAACTAATTTCTTTTCACTTAGATTATTACTCTCACTAATATAATTTCTTCACTCAAATTTGTGTACACAAAAGAACTACATATATACAAACCACAGTCCAAATGAATAAAATGTACTTGTCTGACTTTGGAGAAGTTCAACAATGAGTTCAACAATGCAGAAGTTCACATAACACAGCCGTTTCAATAATAAGAAGAAAAGTCTATCATCAGATGGTTTATTATTATGGTGACATAGAATACCAGGGTGGGCAAAATCTACTCACCAACAAAGAATTAAATTCAATCTCTATACAATTCCAAACATAAAAGTAAAGAAAATAGATGTGGTGGTACTTTAGCAAGTTAGTAACAAATAGCAAAAATGTGAAAATATAAATCTTTATTTTACAGGGGAAAAAAAAAGAAAGAAAGAAAAAATTGGTACTGCTAGGGTGATTATTAAATGGTATTAGGCAATTATTGGCATATTTTTGAGCACAAAATGTAAGTTGTTCTCTTTCTTTTTTATGTATATGTTGCTGTACGTACCAGTGAACAATAAGGATCATTTAGTCTATAATCCAAAGTTAGAGTTTGTAACATCTTGAAAAGAGAGGCATGATCAAATTTACAAGGATCAGCTGATATGAATTCTTCCATGCCATGTTTTCTTGCTCGATCAGCATCTGAAAAAGCATTGAGTAATTTTAATAACTTCTTTGTAAATTCTGAATAATGAAGGAAAAAAGAAGTAAATGGAATTGTGAACCAAGTCACTAAACTACATTAATAGTGATGTCAATGTTAATGAATAATAATAATAATAATAATAATAATAATAATAATAATAATAATAATAATAATAATAATAATAATAATAATAATAATAATAATAATAATAAATTAGCAAATTAATAATAATAAATTAACAAATAACAATTCATAGATAAACTTACGGAACTAGAAGATAGCATAGACGCGCCCAAACGAAATGTACTGTTGACCGGAGATTTCAATGGGAAATCCACCGAGTGGGGCGAAGAAAGGATGGACAGAAGAGGAACTGTAATAAGTGAAATGATAGCCCGAAGGGACATGGTTGTAATAAACAGAGGAGTTAAACCGACGTTTAATCGGGGAGACGCCAAGTCAATAATTGACCTCACTATCGCAAACCAGCAGTTCGCCAGTCACATTGAAGAATGGGACGTCCTAGAGGAGGAGTCCCTAAGTGACCACAACTATATATCCTTTAGGATTGTAGGAAGTCGGTTCTCCAAACAATCGTTTTATAGAAGGCGTGAAAACTGTCCAAAGCGGGCATGGAATGCTCGGAAGCTTAACGAAGAGAACCTCAAAAGATCCCTGACAGAATCCAGGCACATGCAAGAACTACGGTGGGGAGTTCAACCCCAAACAATAGACAGTATGGCAGACAGGACTCGAAAAGTAATTCAGAGGGCCTGCAATCTATCGATGCCCCTAAAGACAGCCAGCAGTTATTGTGGGGGACCAAAATATTGGTGGACACAGGAAATAGCCCTCCTAAGGAGTGATTGTGTAGCAGCCAGAAGAAGATGTACAAGGGCGAAGGGGGATGAACATCTGAGAAGGGATTACAAGCGGAGGAGGAAGGAACTCAACCGCGCAATAAGAAGAAGCAAGGACATGTGCTGGAAGAAGCTGCTATTAGAAATTGAAAACGATCCGTGGGGCTTGCCTTATAAAATTGTTGTGAAGAAGTTGAATGGGAGGCGGAATATCCCTGCTCTAAATGATAAGACGTGGGTCGAAGAAATAATTAGGCACCTATTTCCTAAACGGCCAAAAAGGAAAAGGAACAGCTATGACAAAGCGGTAGAGGCAGACATGTTCACGATACGCCAACTTCAAGAAGTTGGCAAATGCCTGAAAGCAGGCAAGGCACCTGGGTTGGACGGGATACCGAACGAGGTACTGAAAGTAGTCATCACAGAATATCCGGACCTTCTATTGGAACTCTTCAATAGGTGTATGATATATGGAGGCTTTGCCAAAGATTGGAAGCGACAGAAGCTTGTACTATTAAGGAAGGGACACAAGCCGGAGGATAGTGCATCATCGTACAGGCCCATCTGCCTTCTGGATACCATGGGCAAAATGCTGGAAGGCCTAATCCTTCAGCGCTTGGAGAAGTACATGATAGGAGATTGCAGCTTGGCTCATAACCAGTACGGATTCCGTAAAGGCAGATCGACGATCGACGCTATCAGGGAAGCAGTCGAACTGGCAAAAACGGCAAGAGAAGGTAGCGGCAGGAAGAAAGGATTTTGCGCCCTTATAGCTATAGACATTCGGAACGCATTCAACTCCTTGGGTTGGGAAGATGTGAAAGAGGCATTAGAAAGACGGAACATCCCAGACTACCTGAAGAGTCTTATAGGAGACTACCTAAGTGAGAGAAGCATTGTATATGAAGGAGATAACTGGAGAATTAAAGAAGAAATGACGTGTGGAGCCCCCCAGGGATCTCGGCTAGGCCCAATGCTATGGAACCTGGTTTATGATGACTTCCTAAAGATGCCACTCCCAAGGGATGTAAATATTATAGGATTTGCGGACGACGCCTTGATTGTAGTCGCAGCACCAAACGAAGACCTTCTTGAGATGCGAGCGAATGAAAGCCTACATAGAGCAAAAAGATGGTTGGATAAACGAAAATTAGACATGGCGACAGAGAAAACAGAGGCAGTTCTGGTCACCAAAAGAAGGGGCTTTAGGAAGCCGAGAATAGAGGTGGGAGGCAACGAAATAAAATGGAAAAAACATATTACCTATTTAGGAGTAGAACTCGACAATTGCTTGAGTTTTGGACCGCATGTGGAGAAGGTAGCGATGAAGGCAATAGAAGCGGGAGGAAACCTAACACGGCTAATGCCGAATGTTGAGGGCCCGAGGGAAAAGAAAAGACGACTGGTAGCAGGGTCAGTCCTGTCCAAAATGCTTTACGCAGCTCCTGCATGGGCGGGCGCTATGAAAGTAGAGAAGTATAGGAGAAGGCTGCTGTCGGTACAGAGAGGGGTAGCACAGAGGATCATCTCTGCCTACAGAACAGTCTCTGAAAGTGCTGCCCTTGTGCTAGCAAGTGTACCCCCTATCGACCTTCTGACGAAGGAAAGAACATCCGTCTACGAAAACCTGAAAGAAATGCAGTCTTCAGAAAGGGAGAAGCAGAAAGAAAGGGTGAAGAGGGAAGCAAGAGCGGAACTCTTTCAGATATGGCAAGACCGCTGGAGAAAAGAAACGACAGGTAGATGGACTTATAGTCTCATACATGACATTAAGAAATGGGTAGAACGCAAGCACGGTGAGACCGATTACTACCTGACACAAGCCTTCACAGGCCATGGATGCTTCAGAAGCTACTTATACCGCTTCAAAAAGAAAGAGGACAACAGGTGTACCACCTGCGGAACAGAAGACGACGCAGAACATGTGTTATTTCACTGCCGAGATTTTGAAGTAGACAGAGAAATAATCAACTCTTACATTGGAAAGGAGATGTCCCCAAACAACATAGTGGAAGCAATGCTAGAAGCAGATGACAACTGGGCAAAAATTCAGAATTACGTGAAGAGAGTTATGAAGAAGAAAGAAGAAGCCCTCAGGGGATCGGACTAGAAGGATCCTAGAGATCACCGAGCTAGTCTGGCAAGATGAAATGCCACAGCTGCGATTCCTTGCTAAGACATTCTGGCTGGAATGGAGGGGGTTTTAGTGGGTAGCCCAACTAAGGGAGTCCCACACACGGGGTTTTAAAGCCTTACGGTGCATAAAGCATTTCCCCCGCCTCAAAAAAAAAAAATAATAATAATATTAATAATTAATAATAATAATAATAATAATAATAATAATAATAATAATAATAATAATAAAAGTAATAATAGCCAGTCCGGATAGTTGAGATCGCTACGGCAGTAGTGCCGTGGCGAGCTCGGACGGAAGGATCGCGGTTCAAGTCCTGTCTCAGGCATGGGTGCGATTGTGTATGTCTGTTTGTGTGTGCCATCTATTTATCCTTCATTATCATCATCATTCCATCTTCCATTCTCCCAGGACTAACAACCGTGGGGTATTAAAACCGGATTCAGCCAAATGCTGATCCCCCTGATTAGATACATGCAAAACTTTAATTAACATTATTAACTTTAATTAACATTATAAAATGATACTGAGCCTGGGCAAGTGCATGTCCTGCATGGACCAAAATGGCTTATTTTCTTCTCGAAGGGAAGGGGAAAAAAAAAAGCTTATGGACTTACAGAAAGTATCAAGCAAATGTATCTAGAAATTATTTAGAATTACATTAAGTTAATTACATTTGTTTTACCACATTCACTTACAGTAATAATTTAACAAATTTATATTATCTTGATATACACACACACACACATATATGATTAATATAAACAATTAAAATAAGTTATAAAAGGATTTAGAATTCAATTACATAACTTACAGTAATAATTCAAATACATTATTAATAAAGCATGCAAGTGCTTACAATAAACATTAATATAATTTACATTTTAATTATACAAAGTCACATTATCAAATTAAGAATAACATTAACAATGCATTGTATTAAGAAACTAGCAGATGTAGTGGAAAAGCGTACAATTAGTGTGAGTGATTCACATTATTTTACAGTAATAGTTTAATTAACTTACAATAACTTGAATACATTAGGTGTTAATAATAATTGTAAGTGCTTACAATATCCTGACATATATATACATTATTTACTGTATTATTAAATAGTGCAATGTCGTATTGAAACTGAAACTGAATGACTGGTACAGAGTGGTCACTCTTGTAGTGGTACATGGTTTTTAATTACAGAAAAGTTAAAGCAGTTCAGATATCTTATATGGACACACACTAAAAAGATGGTGTTTAAGCAGTGTTTTGAAGTATTTATCATCAGCTAAATTTATGGTGACTGGGAGATTATTAAAAAGCTGAGCTGCAATGCAGAAAGGATCTTTATTAGTTAAAGACTTGCTAGTGAATATCTTGTGATAGTCCCTATGCCCTCTAGTATGATAATTATGTACCTCTTTATTACTCACAAAATATTGATTTTGATTATTTCTCAATAGTAGTATTACTTTGTAAGAGTAGAGTTCTATAACAGTCAGTAATTCATATTTAATAAAGAAATCTTTACTGGACTGTCTTGGATTCATTTTGAAAATGATTCTGAAACATTTATTTTGTAGGCCCATTAATCTATCCATATTTTTTTGTGTTGTACCTCCCCATATTTCTATACCATATTGAAGTTGAGAGAAGATTATGTTGTAATAAATTGACAGAAGTGGGTCTGTTTCCAGGCATCTGGAAAAGTATCTCAAGATCAAAATATTGGAGTTGGTTTTATTACAAAGTGTGTCAACTTGTTTGTTGTAAGTTAAGTTCTGATCTCTGAATATTCCTAAAAAATTATGGCAATCAGCTTGATTCACTGATCCATTGTCTACTTCCACTTTTATGTTTTGGTGTTGGTAACTGTGATGAAACTTGAAATTCATTAATACAATTTTATCAACATTCAATTTCAATTAGTTTATGGACAGATAACTTTTAATTGATTTTAATGATTCAGACAGTTCAGAAGTCTTGCTAATATAACTTTTTCATGGAGTTTGCCAAATACTAAATTTAGGGTTATAGGTTGATAATTCCTAACATCTTATGTATTATTACTCTTACCAAGTGGCCTTACAATACTAATTTTTAGGGATTCTGGGAACTAAAGTTAATGTTAATTATTAACCAGGCAGAAGTGCTGAGTCTTAGAGCCTTGAATCAATTAATTCATTATTCCTCCAGAATAAGACTCAATGATAGAGATCTGACATTTCCTATATCTTTCTATCTTTTTTCCAGTTATAAGCAATGATATTTTCCTTACTAATTTTGAGGAGTAATGTTTTGAGATGTGTTGGGTCCTGTAGATCTGCAATGAGCATTGGTATAACACAATGTGGACAAAATTTCAAGAAAGTGTTTACTATTATAATGAGATTTACTCACAGATATTGTAGTAGGTCCACTTATCACATTCTAAGTTACATTTTGATGAACTGAAAACTTTATATTTTAAAAATATTTTTATAGTAATGAATCCTTATAGCAAAGAGAATGCAGATAGAATACACAAACTTTTTTGTAACTAGAATTACAATTTGAAGAACAGGCTCTGAACAGAAGATGAATGAGAAGATGATGTAGAATAAAGGAAAGGTGACAACCAATACTGAATAGGACAAGCAGTAGTTCAGAGGTAGAAGGTCTACTTAGTTAAAATGTACACTACATACTGTTGCACTAGAAATTAGTCATATTCTACATTCAAGACAAATTCTACATTCCATTCATACTCTATATTCCCAATGTATTCTCCATTAAGATGAATGCTTTTGGCATTAATTCATTTGTGTTTTCTTATTCCAACAACAACATTGAGATTGAGATGCAAATATTTCTCAAGAATCTCAGTATGGTACTGATCTAGTTGAAGATGAGCTTTCCAGTCATGCAATATCAAGCAACATTTTACGTGATATTAAAGAGAAACTGTAAACATTTACTAGCATTACAAATGAAAAACAAATTCCAGGGGAAGAGAAAAGCGACTGGATACGAGAATCTGAAGGAAAAGGCAGCAAAACTCAATATTTTTCAAGTTCCTCAAATTCCTTCCCTAATAATATATGTTTCATCAGGAGTGCCTGAGCAAAGATAAATAATAACTCTATAATAACAATAATTATAGAATTCCTTTGTTTATGCTTTTAGTAATAGAATAAGCATGTGTTTAACATGCAATGTTAATGAGTAGCATAACAAATTTAGTGTGGACCTGCCTGTGAAATTTTTATTTGGGTCCCAATTATAAAAGTATATAGCAAACACAAATAGTGTTAGTACCATAAATAATAAAAAATTCCTTTCACAAATTTGTATTCATCAGTCTATGATTAATAACCAATAGTTGAAGAAAATCTGCTTTTATTATTTAATTTTATGAAATTAAGACTGTCATAAAACCTGAATGAATTGTTTACCTTTATTGATTTAGTAAGAGGGGTACATAAGCTATTGAAGTGGAAAAAAAATTTCTTCTGGAAGAAGTTCTTGTTAATCTTTTATTGTATTAACTATCGCAAAGAATCAGAAAATATCAAGTAATTAATATTTCTTACAATCACAAAACCTTCAGCCTAAAAATAGGCCCTCTGTAACCTTAGTCTGCATGCATTGCGAGTTTGTGGGCCCAAATGTTAAGCTATTGAGGTTAATTAATTTTTGTGTTGTTATATAAAAGTATTAAACTTCATAATAATTTTATATACTACACTTGCATTGTAACTTCTACCTTCCTTTTACAAATTTTCTCCATATTTATAATTTCAAGAACAATTTCCAAGAACAATTTCCATAATTTTCCATAGAATCAATAGGAATGTTTGAGTCTCACACAGCAAGCAATCTTCCAAGCAAATATTCTTGTTCAGAAATTTGGGACAAGCTCTGCCAGGTTAAATAGTGAACAAATCATAATGTATCATTTTACTTAAACATTTAGTACTTTACTCAAAAGCATAGAGGCATAACATAAGTAACCTACCTCCTTGAATTTTTGATATAGTTGAATTCTTTCCTGCTGGTGTGATGGGAGGAGCAGGTTTATGTGATTGGCCAGTTGCTCTGTACATGGCCATCACCCATAAATGACATTCATTTTCATCATCACTGGCATATAAAATACTATCCCCTTCTCGAACAGCATTAAAGAAAAATCGCCCACCCTCAAGGTCTACAAGAATAACAATTAAATTAAACACACAGAAATGATGTTTTCAAAAAGATTACTATCAATCTAACTACATTTATTCTGAAACAAATACCTATATGTATCTAATGGTATGTTTTTCTATTTCACTATGATTGATTACTGAATTCATTTTTTATTTATACAAAATATGTATTACCATATACCGTCATCAAAGAACAACTTACCCATTCCAACCATTAGATTGGCTGAAAGCAACAGTATGTCATGTGAAAACGTGTTTTATTAATATTTATCCATATCTATCTACCTATCTATCAATCTACATATAATTTAATTAGCAAGAATAGTACATAGATGGTTAAATTAGAATTTTATGTTTCGTATAATAGAATTAAATTTTTTATTATGGGACAAAGCAATGAAATATTTATTTAATCTTACCACTGGCAGGTTCAATGTAATCAACAGTATATCCATCTAATTGCATCATTTCTGAAGGTTCAGACTTTTTCTCTTTGTAACTGCACATAGCAAAAGTGTACTGTGAAACTTGAACCAGAACAAAATATCGTTTCTTCCATTTTTTCCAAACAGCTTTGCCAATGGCATAAAGGTACCTAGAACATTTTATTCGAAACAAATTCTTTAGTTGATGAAATATAATTTGATAACATTTTTTTAATAATGTATTTTTTACCCGCAATGCTTCATATTTAAAGGTTTATCCATTCGACAAGCAATTTTTATCCTCAGATCAGGGTCTTGAGCATTTTTTGGAACTTGCATTTTATGCCATTCTGGAACCTAAGTAAAATGAACAAAGTTATACTAAACCATCTCAATAACTTTTCAAAATTCATCTCTTATTTAAATGTAAATAAGAAAATTAAATAAATCTGTATAATTTGAAACAAGTACACAAATTTTTGATAAAGAAATTATTTTATTTATGGTATTTTACCTTTGATGACAGTGGAGTTGGTTTCAAAATAACTCTTCCAAGTTCCTTGTCTTCCAATGCTAACATACCTGGGTTTTCTGTGTACAATTTGACTTTCACTGCGGGTAAAGGATGTGTTGTGGAAAAATCTCCCTGAGTATCCCACCTGAAGAAAAATTATCAATATGAATGAGTATGCAATCAGATAGAAAAAAAAGAAAAGAAAAGAAAGAAGAATTGGATGAATGATTATTGTTTTTAAAAAATTGGATTTCATAAGTGAGAATTTGAGAATGAGCAAATTTCATAACTGTTTCAATTCAGAAGTAACATAGTGCTCAAGTATTTTTATTCAATCATTTTAACACGTTTTTTAATATATATTTCGTAGAAGTAAAGAAACTCTTACATAGGCTTAGATGCTTCAGCCTGATCAGTCTGTAGCTTCTCACCTCCTTCTACCTCCATTGTACAATATACTATTCGATTTGGAGCCAAAGATTTCAGTCCTTTTACTTCCATAACAACAACCTGGATACAGAAAGTTGATGGAATTAACGTCCTAATGAATTGTTTAGACAAAATCAAAATCAAGTAGATTATTTTTAAGATATAATAACAATTTCCTGTAAATTGTTTTAATTAACCCTATTTGTAAACGTATTTTACAAAAGTGAAAAGTCAGAAGATGCTTATCAAAATTACCATCAGATTTCCATGTGTTAAGTAATTACTAAGAATTTTGAAAAATATGTGCAACATTTGATATCGACATGGAAATGGACAGGCTCCCCAATTGTTATTGAATCTCATATAATAAACCTTTTATTACTATGAATTATTTTCAAAGAAAAGTTCACATTGCAAACTTAGTTGAAGTTGTTATTACAACCCAAAGAAATGAAGACCTCAAGCATAAAAGATGATAACCTTCAAAATTGTAATTTTTTTAAAACTATAAGTTTTGGTGCTTTCCATCTCTTGCAATCTCATGAAGTGTGATACACAAATAGTTTAATTTATGGTTCATAGGTGGCCCCAGCTATGGTCACTTGTATGTAACCCACTTAAACCCTTTAAATTGAAATTATTACTTGCTTATATTTTGAAAGCATTTCTGTGAATGTTATCATGTTTTACACCTGAACACTTTAAATTACTACACTGTAATCGAACATGATGGAAAACTTTTTTCAATAACGACTGAAATTATTCAAATAATACCTAAAAAATGCAATAATAATTTTTTTGTAAAGTTAATTGTTCAATAGATTGTTTTCAAACAAACAGACAAAGGAATGTATGATATGGGCAACCAAGCAATGTCAGACACTACCAATTTGATTGCAATATGTTATGAGAGTAAAACACAGCAGAAGAATAATTTTGAAACTGCTGAAAACATGGTGCAATGGATTAAAGATTAACATCTGACCCTCTTGAATACATTTGTTACATGATAACAACAAAATAAAAGCATATTCGGTAAAACAATATATTTTATACTTATTTAATAATACAAAACTTCTATATTACTAAAATAAATCATGAGCAATATTATCCAGAACCTAATTTTATGGTACAAACAACTCATGTGGAAGATAAATCAGGTAAATAACATTTCAAACAAAATGTAATTAAATCAAAATTTATTTTCATAAGTTTAGATTGGTGATGTTTACAGATATTAATCTGCTCAAAGTTGAAGAACTTTGAAGTGCTGGAAATCATTAAATTGCACAATTTTCTTCAGAAGCAAAATAACAGCTCGCACTTGTGGCACGTAGCGAAGTTGCTAGCCTTTCACCACTGAGGTCCGGGTTCGATTCCTGTCGAATCGCATGTGAAATTTGTTCCAACAAAACAAGTTTGGCTATTTCACAAGGGCTAGCTCAACCCCTGTGAGGTGTTCTAAACCCTGCCACTATCCTTATTCCTTCCCAATGCTGACTGCTGGGTAGTGTTGCAGGAGTGCATAGCAGGAGGTGCGTACGCAGAGATGCTACCTGGCGGTCCTCTTGACAACTGACTGCGACGTGATGTGACATGACAGAAAGTTAATGGGAGATTACTCCCCAAGTGCACAGGTTAATGGAGGATTACTCCACAGTGCAAAGTGCTCAATGCCCTTTATGGGGCTTTGAGACACATTGTGTCAAAATTCTAGATGCAACAAAAAAAAAAAAAAACAAAAAAAAAAAAACAACAGTTTCTCCCATTACATACGTTTAAGACCTGTTAAAGAACCTTAAGTCTAAAGATGCTTCTGAACATAATTTGAATAGCTTTTCCCTAGTAAAAGTAATACCCTCATTCAAGACCAAATAATATTGTGGTGACAGGCCTGACTCCTGTCACAATAACCTTCAATGCAAGTGCAATAGATATAATTGATGATGAACATTGGAATCATCACATTTCCTCCAAACAGGCTTACAGCTTTATCCTTGCTGCTGCTGCTACTGATGATCATCTATTTCCTCAAAGTAAGAAATCTTTGCTATGCTATCTATTCTTGCCATCTGAATGCTTTCAACTTTCATTATTATGTTATTTACAGCATGCAAACTAAAGCTTTTTGTTCTCAGTACTGCTAGCTCAAGTAATGAAAAGTATTTGTTCTCTCCCTAGATAATGTTTTCAATTCACTAGTGAAAAGATGTGCAATGAAAAATTCTTACCTGAGAGGTTAAGAGTTCTAACTTACAATTTCCATACTTTTCAGGAGGAAAGAAAATCTCTCTGCCCCCTTAGTTGAAAAATTACAGCCTTTTTATGAAGCTTAAATGGGAGCTAATTAAGTTGGGAGTTACTACTGCATAGATTCAAATAGATTTCTTTCTTGCAATTATTTTGATATCAAAACCTGAAAATCACTGAAAATGGAGTTATGACTCTTGACCTCTAAGGTAGAGATTAATGCGTTACACAAGACATAATTTGGATGAAAAATATGTATTTTAAGAAGAAACTAACTTTCTTAAGAATATTTTTTTAAATAAATATTTTCTGGGTTCAAAATAACTTTCAGGTAACTAGGGCTATTGTACTTATAAGCATATAACACAGTTTTCCACCCACCGGTTACAACTGATATTCTTTCTGTATGTTACTTACAGCCCTTCAAACTTAGATACTTCCATAATGAGAACTGAACTTCAATGTTGCCATTTTTAAACCTTTCTCTTCACTTTTATGGGTTCTCATAGCAAAAAGTACCCTGCATAATAAATGGATGCACAAATTGTTTCTTTAAAATATCCCTAATGGAATCAGGACAATTTACACATTATTTTGATTTTCTGGTTCAAAAATGTCTCTTAATATTAGTAAAAGTGTTACATTACCAATGCATGCTATATGCCAATAAAAATAATAAGTTTTCTAGAAAATGAGAAAAAATATTCTTTCACTTAATGTTGTTCTTGTCCTACATTTTAATGAAAAGGATTCACTCTCACAAATTGAAATTAGCAACATTAGTAAAACTTTCTAGAAGATATGTCAATATAAAAAATCCATTTAATGTGGGTTGCAAAGGAAGTTGTGATTCAGCTTCTAATAACATACATGAAGAAAAAACATTTTATGATCATTCACCTTCTGATATAAGAGGCACTTGTAAAAAGCAATAGAAGAAGAAATACTGGAATAGATTAATTATAATCTCAATCACCAGTATATTGATAATGTTACCACCAGAAGTAGCCAAGGCATTGGATATGAGCCACCACAAATGCTCTAGAATTTGTATCTATTTGATGCCAAGAAACAACTTTCTGTATTTTATTATCCTTCATGAGCCCTTAAAATGTAGTCAGCTGGTAAATTGGTTCTTGATGAGTTAAATCGAAGGGTCGGAAGAATGTTTTGCTAACCCACATTTCACATATCTGAAATAAATATGTTAGAATTTCTCCTAAAAAAACAAACATTATTATCCAAATGCAGTACAAAGGTGTTCACTATAATTTGTGAATAAAAAAGAGAAAGAAAAAAGTATGTAAATAAAAACTGATCATGTCAGGATTTACAAAAACTATGCTTTTGTAATTGAATTGCAGGTTAGCACTATGTTGTCCCGACCCCTTCAATTATTGTGAATCATGGTTGTAAGATTGTCTCCACATTCATCCTTGGCAATGGGGGAAAAAAAAAAAAGAAAAAAAAGAAGGAAAAAGAATAAATAAATAAATTATATTTAATTATTAATAAATTAAATATTATTAATAAATAAATAAATAAATAATGCACACTCTGCTGAGTTTGAAGGATGGTTCATGATAGAAATAGTAAACAAATAAAGATTTCTCAAAATTAACAGATTGCTGTAATTCATGAATTTCTTTTATATTGAATATATAAAAGAGATATTCAATATTAAATTGAAAGTAAAATAAATTTTTGTATTCTGATCCTTCCTTCATGTTCTTGCCAATAGTCCAAGTATTAATGTTACAACTAAAATTTCTTTCATCTGAAGTATGATATTCAATTCCTATTTTTTCTATCTTTCTGTATTCTATGTATATTTCTAACGTTTGTAACACTTATGATACCATGTAATTTTCAGAATATAACAAATAATCACCTGCACTCTCTATAATATAATACAAGATGAAATGCTCTTCTTTGACTGTAGAAAATATTGAATGCCAAGTGACCTTAACTATTATTAGCAAAATTATAATAAAGAGCTCAAATGTTAATATTATGAAACTGAATACAAGATGTACATTTATCAAGAAAATCACGTAATTATTTTCAAAATAAAACATTATTGAATATGGGAATATTTATGAAATTAGTAGAAAATAGAAATTAGAACATTCAATTTTAAACTTACAATTCTGAGAAAATTATTGTTGCACCTTTTTTTATATTCTTACACAGTTCAAAACTTACTTAAATTATATTTATCTAATAATGTATTACAAATGACAAAATAAGAACATTTTACAGACTAATTTGATTTGAAGAAGTAATTTTATAGAAAATAATGGAAAACTACAGAAAATTGTTAAGAGTCATATTAGTATAAATAAAAATTATCAATATTAGTAAAAAATCTCAAATATATTTGAAACATACCTCAAGCTGAAAGGTCAAGACAACATCCATTTTTGTGAGTTGAGTGTCACTGTCTGCTGAATCTCCTTCCAGCTTTGCCAGAGAGCCCTGTGACCTGCCGTAGAACATTAAGCTCTTCAGTTTCGTTCTCTCCCTAAATATCAATGCATAATTGCTAATTGTGAAGAAAATAGAAAATTCTTCAAAAGCTCCATTGCAGCATCCTATGAGTTTTACTTAACAAGAGCAAGACTGTTAATCAGGTTTGGTTGTAATTCAATAAAGATTTTCTTCAAAGAAAAGTTATGTAATTGTAAAGAAAATTTAAATTATGAATGATTGTTTCAAACTTCATTTTAACAGTTAATTAATTTAACTATTTCTTTGCATCTACAATTATTTGTTAAGTAATAACTCATTATTGCTTAGCAATATAAAGTGCAATAATGTAACAGTGGATACAAATTTATCTTACATTCAAAATTATAAAAGCAAACACTAAAATGAAATATGTTTCCAAGCTGTGATTGCAAGTACAATTTTCAGCCATTATAGTAAAAAATAAATAATTTAAATAAAAATAATGCCAAAGCTCTACCTGCCTTAGGACAGAGCTTCTCCTTCGACTACGGACAGCAAAAGAAGAAAGAGTATTATATTATTAGTTAACAAACCAAAATAATTTTCTGCCATTTGCTGTATTGATACATAACTGTAACAAAAGTATAAGTAACTATTTCAGCACCACTAAAAATAAAGGGACATGTGAAGCATTATCGACAACAGGAACAACAACAACAACAATAGCAGCAGAAACAGTCTGATGAATGGTGCCCAAACTGGACTACATTTTATTCATTATTGCATGCTCATTGACAATAATTGTGCAAAGAACATGTCTATCAAATGCAGCACATTCTGAGCAATATGCTAATGCAGAGAAGCCATCTATAAATTAAAAATTATTGATTTTCTCATTACAGATTTTTTTTTTATGGATTTGCACCCTCCCATCCTAACTGCCTTCTTGCTGTCTGTGAATAAGAGAATGAAACTAAATGAGAAGTTGATCAGATAGACAGGCAACTTCAGACAATGATAATTGTATTAAGGCTAGTAAGGATGAAAGTATATTCAAAGGTTTGACAGATGTGATAGATATAATTTTTTTCTGAAAAATATGAGAGAGAGAGAGAGAGGGGAGAGAGGCAGAGGCAGAGAAACAAATGAAAACTATTGACAATGCAACAGCACATACTTTCTTGTATTACTTCTAACTTTTGCAATTTTCGAAAATTCATAGTGTTCAACAAAATTAGACCTGCGCCATTTTTAAGCATCCTTTACTCTATTCGAGAAAAAGAAAAAATTGAGCACTTTTTGGAAAAAAATATAAATTGCGTTAACTTCAAGCAAAAGTTATGCGAAATGAATAGATTTTCACAAAAATTGTACACGATCTTATTTAAGGACCTTGTTCTGTTCTAGAACAGATTTAATTGAAGAAAATATCTGTATCATCAATATTGTACTTTTGAATATTTTGCAATTTGTGAAAATGCAGAGAGTTCGCCCAATACGCACCTTTTTTGGCATTCTTTGCCCTAGCAAATTTAGGTTCTGTCGACAAGATTAATGCATCTACAAATGCGAAAAATGGTGAGCAACTTAAAACAAAAATGGGTGCCACATGTGAAGCACCTAGAATGTAAAAAAAAAATTGAATTACATATATTTAAAAAACAAAACATAAGGGAATATAAATACAAAAAAATTTTTCTGAAATGGTGAGGAGACCAATTTATTGAATTCTGGACCACATAAAATGGAATGGACCCTATATTTCAGGTAAAATTATGCAAAAACTACTCATAATTTCGAAAAATTCTAAATAAATTTATTTCAAAATATGTCCCTGAAGAACACATTTCATTAAACAAAAATATATATCTTCAATATTGTAGCATAGGAAAATGTCAAAAATATTGAAATTTTGCAATTTTACAAAATTCAGAGATTTCAACTAAAATGAAACCTGCGCCATTTTTTAATCATTCTCTATGCTATTGAAGGACAAAGTTTAATGACACATTTGGAGCCATTTTTGAGAAAATTTTGAGAATGTTGATGAGGCTTCATGTAAATTACCACCAAAAATCAAAATATCCATTTCAAATTCTCAGGGCCTTGAACTCGACCAGATCAATCAATAACAGGGGCAGTTGATCCAAGGGGGCCATCTATTTCAAGCAAAAAATTCCATCCTCCCTCAATTCATAAACAGAATTGCTCCTTGCATTGGAAATAACTTATAGCGTTAAATTTGGATTAGAGATATATATATTTTTGATTTCTATTGATTGAAAAAATAATTCAGGGTCCCATTTAAGTCGGGGCCTGGGGCAAGTTGCCCCCAACTGCCCTCGCCCTCTGGACGACCCTGATTAATGAATATTAATTTTGGAGAAAATCGTCTGAACAGTGTAGGCGATAGTGCTGACAAATGAGAAACGGACACAGACTATCATAATTTGTTGTTATTAAGGACCCACAGAACGTGGATTCTGACCACACAAAATGTTAGATGAAATACTTTATGTATTTCATGTAGGGATATTATTTATTCACTTTTCAATGTCAAAACTCCACAATTCAATATGTTTATCAAGTCAAAATCGTAATAAATTATTTTTATAATGAAAAGAAAATTGTTGCGTGTTCTTTGATGCAACGCGTCTCCACGTGGTTCGGTGGTGTAACAGCTAGCGTATCGTTGTACCCAAGTAAAGAGCTGACTTTTTAGAACACATTTTGTTTAAGGCAAAATCTCTATCTTCAATTTTGTAGTTTTGAAATATTAATTAATATATTATAATTAAATGATTAATTAATTAATAATTAATTAATATTAATATATTGATATTATAATAATATTAATATATTAATACTATTATAATAATATTAATACATTAATCATATATTAAATATTAATTAATTAATATATTATAATATTAAAATAATAATATTATTATTTGGAATTATCGAAAATAGAATTCCCTGGAAACGAGACTAGCACCAACTTTTTACCGTCTTTGGATACATAGAGAGAGAAAATTGAACAAAAAATTGTATCAGTTTTTGAGAAAGTGATTATTTCAAAACATTTTAAAATTGACTATATTTACACAAAATTACTTATTTATTTTTAATAATTTAAATTTCGCGAAAACTATTTATATTTTCGAAACATTGTACATGGCCTTATTATGAGAACTATCTTTGAAGAACAGATTTCATTAAGGAAAAAATCTATATTTTCAATATTGTAGTTGTAGGAAGACAAATTTAGAACTTTTGCAATTTTTGAAAAGTCAAATATTTCAAGGAAAATGAGATCTACACCATTCTCTTAAGCGCCCTTTTCGCTATCCGAGGAGACAGTTAAATCAACAAATTTGAAGTTGTTTTGAGAAAATTTTGAAAATGTGTTTGAGGCTTCATGTAAAGTACCCTCAAAAATCAAAATATCCGTTTCAAACTCGGAGGGCCTTGAGATTTTAAGTGATCGAGGAATATCATATTTCGAGAAAATCGGCTGAACAGTTCTGGTGCTAGCTTTGACCTCAGACGGACGGATGAAACAAGGGAAGCTTGAAAGAATGGCACGGTCCTCATTTCCGGTGAACTCTCTAAATTTTCGTAAATGGCAAATTTAGAAATAATGCGAGAAAGTGTATAATGTTGTAGCATCATTCTTTTTAATTCATTTCATGCGTAAAACAGAGCGAAGTACGATTATAAAACTGGCGCATATCTCATTTTCGTTGAACTCTGTATTTGCAAAAATTGCAAAAAATTAGCGTCGCAAAACTACAATATCCATGACAGCTATTTTTTTACTTATGAAATTTGTCATTTGAAACTATATCTTGATATAATGTCAATGGAAATCTTCGATTTTTTCAAATTTGTAGATCCCAATGTTCAACTTTGTTTTTAATGGATCGTAAGGTCGAGAAAGTGTTGTTTGGTATTAGTAAATTATACACATAATGATGTCATCCAGTAAGACCAGGAGTTTATTCTCGCACAAAGTATACACTTCGTAATATTCCCGACTCCTCTATACATAACAAAACATGTACTTAGTTACCAGTTATCATCTTCAACTGTCAATTCCCCCTTTTCATTCGCAGAATTTTGATTCATAAAAAATAACAATTCTCGAACGAAACTTTATATCAAAAATAATATTCATTTAATTAAATTAAGAGATTGGATGTGTTTCCACAAAGTGGTCCGATCTAGGTGCTTGGTAAAAATGTCCGATTCCAGGTCCGCTGACTTCACATGCTCTAACTGAATTTCGCCGTTCAACAAGTTCTCTTTTACAAAATTAAGCCTCCGTATCATGTGTCTGTTACGGTTGGTTATTTTGAAGTCCTGTGACCAATCTATCACCGCCTTACTATCTGTGCACAATGTGATTGTACGTTTAGCTAAATTTCCAAAACCTAAATCTTCCAGTAGCGATACAATCCATTTTTGTTGGCAAATAGCGTCTTGAATTGCAGTTAATTCAGCCTCCATGGTAGATAAGGCTACGATGCTCTTCTTTCTGCTTTTCCACCTTATAAGAGAATTTCCAAGTTTGACAACGTAGCCAGCAAACGCCTTACTATCCTTGGTAGTATTCCAACTTGCGTCGGAGCTCATGTTCAACATTCCCATCGTACCATCTATTTTTAATTTCAGATCCATTGTACCCTTTAAGTATATCAATATCCTTTTCAACCCTTGCCAATGAACATTTTTTGGGTTTTGCGAATACTGTGACAGGCTGCTGTAAGAATATGCCAAATCCGGACGTGTAGCAGTTACTATGTAGTTCAAACAATCTAATAACTCTTGGTACATGGTTTGATTAACGCTTTCGGTATCATCACTATTGTCACCATTTTGTCCAACTACTCCTGAGGTATACACAGGATGACACGATTCCATGTTATATTTTCTTAGAATTTCATTTATGTACTCCGTTTGATCCAATGTAAATCCGTTTGAGCATTTCTTTATTCTTATTCCAAGAAAGTTTTGGGTGTCAGTCCCATCCATTTTTTTGATTGTAAGTTTCATTTTAAGCTTGAAAATTAAATCGTCAATTAAATGATGATCTGGACCAACGATTAAACAATCGTCTACGTAAAAACTAATTCCAACAAATTCGTTAGGATTTTGATTTGTAAAGACGCACGGATCACTCACAGGATTTAAGTCCACATTCTCTTAATATGTCACATAACATTTTGAACCAACACCTGCCAGCTTCTAGCAGACCATAAAGGCTTTTACGCAATTTGAGCACCTTATCTTCGGGAACATTTATGCCATCCGGTATCTTCATCAATACGTTTCGTTCAACTTCGCCGTTTAAGTATGCAGTCTCTACATCTATATAGCGTACGATGTATTTCTTCATAGCAGCAATACTTAACGTTCTAAATGTAGCAATACCTAACGTTCTAAACATCTGCATAACAGGACTATATTCCGAATCGTAGTCTAAGCCACAAGTCTGTCGTGAACCATCTACCACAAGTCACGCTTAATATTTAACTTCACCATCAGTGAGTTTTCTCTTGAATACCCATTTATTATTCAAGAGTTTGCGATCACCTAACACGGAAGCATCCACTATTTCTCAAGTATTATATCTTTTCAAGCAATTTAATTCACGTAAAATTGCACTTTTCCATTTTTCACCTTCGTCGGTAATAGCTTCTCTGTAGGTACGAGGCAATTTTTTGTTACAAACATTCGATTCGCAAGCGACGGTCGCCTGATATCTCTTGGTAGGTATTCTATATCTCGTAGATCTTCGAATTTCAACATCTTCTTTATCAGATTTCGAAGGAAAACAATGAATCGCGGGTTCTTCTATCGATATTGCCTTTCAGTGACCATCTCGTTGGTTTCGTCAAGTAAAACAGATCCTGAATCACGTTCAAGATAAATCGGCGTTGACGCAGCATGACTTGTGTTTCGCAAAGGACTGTCGATTAAGATAGGAATATCACATGTTTGAGGTTCTATCTCTCTCAAAGACGTCATTTCATTCGATTCTAGTTGTGCCAACGAGTTATAGTTCCAATTTAATATATCATGAGCGTTTGGAACATATCCGACATATCCTCTCTCTTCTTCCCTGAAAACATCTCTTGATTCGACAATAGTACGTTGGTGTAGACTGCACACTCTATACGCCTTTCGACAACGCGAATATCCAACAAATATACCTTGTTTGCCACGCGGATCAAATTTACGTCTGTCCTTTTTTAAGTTGGCGAAAAAAACTTTTGATCCAAAAACTCTAAGATGTGATATATTAGGTATCGTGCCTGTCCAATATGTCAACAGTACGATGTTTTTATCTCCTGAGGTAGGGGTTATGTTATAGATATATACGGCAGTTCTAACAGCTTCAGCACAAAAACCATCGGTAAACCGGAATCTAAAAGCATGGTCCTAGCTGTGTCAATAATTGTACGATTGACACGCTCTGCGACACCATTACTTTGAGGAGTATAATAGGTCGTGAGCTCGCTCTTAATCCCCTTTCTTTTATAATAAGACGTCAAGAAAGAGTTCACGAATTCACTCCCGTTGTCCGTCCGTACATACTTCACCTTTTGATTCGTTTCGTTTTCTCTAAGGTTAATGAATTCTTCAATTTTGATAGGGCATTCATCTTTCTTCTTTAAAAACTCTACGAAATATCTGAGGCTATAATCATCCACAATAGTAAGCATATATTTACTGCTGCCAAGTGATGGAGTGGAAATTGGTCCACATAAGACAATAAATAACCTTGATAAAATACCGTGAGAAGTTTTCTGAGATAAGTTCGCGAATGACAGACGCGTGAACTTACCTTGTAGACAGCAATCACAGGATACACAACGAAGATCTGCATTCTCCAGTTCACGTACAAGTCCATTTTTTTTCATGATGTCCATGTAATTATAATTGGTGTGACATAATTTTCTGTTCCATATGTCATTAGTTTTCGCTTTCAGTTTAAAACACGTTTCTATGACGGCCTTCTTTTTTGTTTCTTCTGAATCTTCTAGTTTAACGCTGCGATATTCTTCAGAATTGATACCATCGTCAATTTCCATATTGAACATAAAATTTTCTCCATCAAAGGTACCGTTAGCTATCAACATTCCTTGTTTCATGTCATAGACCTTCGCTCTATAACAATCCAAAACTATTTTCTTGCTTTTGTTAACTATATTAGACACCGATAGAAGGTTCGTTTCTAAGTTAGGAACGTGCAAGACTCTTTCCGTATGAACTTTGGTTATCGTACCTTTATTTGTAATGCAAGAACCGTTGACATGACCCTCCAAATCAGAAATAAGTTTTCTACCAGATTCAGCGGTGGATATTTCAACAACAAAAGGTGTAGAATCCCTAAGAATTTCGCGCTGTGACGTCATATGGACGCTGCATCCTGAACCTAACAACCACGATACATTCTTCTTGTGTTCCACATTTTTTGTTCAATATCATCATGAGCTATCATAGCGAATTCTCTCTTGTTATGAGAATCAAGATATTTTCCACCATAATTAGGTTTATGCCACTTAAATTTATCATTATGCTGATATTTATTGAATGAGTTTTCTTTGTTCGAAACAGATTTTGATTTAGAGAAGTTCTCGGCCTCGTGATTGTGTTGATAACCACATCCGCTTTTCTTATGCCAACAGAATTTGGCCTTGTGTCCTTCTTTACCACATATAAAACAATCTTTCGTTTTTCCTTGACTCTGTATGCATTGATATCTTTATTATCAGAATGTTTTAGAAATCTGTTATCGTAATAGACACGATGATCTCGCATCGTTTCGAACGTCGTATTGGAGTTAGTAATCAACTTCGCTATACGTCTTGGGAAGACCATTCAAAATATGATATATGAGTTCATTGTCGTCAACGTTAATACCCAATTCATTAATTTCGCAAACGATGCCTTTCGCACGTATTAAATAGTCTTCTATAAACTCGTTTTCTCCCTTTTTCAATTTTCCAAGTTTTGTCTTTAGTGTAGTAAGTCGATATTTTCCCTGACCTTCGTGACGTTTTTGCAATGTCAACCATAAATCTTTAGCCCTAGTAAGTCCACGACAAGAAAGAAGCTGGTCGTCAGAAAGTGTCATTACTATGAGCCCCACGACTTCATCTTTTTTGTACTCCCATTCTTTCCATTTTCTCTCACCTAATCGCCAGGGATTCTTTCAGGTTCGTCGCCTTCTATGATTTCCGAGAATATGTGACGAGATTTTAAGAGCGCTTTCATACGCGTGTTCCATATTGCGTAATTGGCGTTATTCAATGTTTCCATTTTTACGTAGGAAGTATTGAAGGATTCCGCCATCATTCGTATCAGGAACCACGCTCTGCTACCAATTTGTTGTTTGGTATTAGAAAATGATACACATCATGATGTCATCCAGTAAGAACAGGAGTTTATTCTCGCACAAATTATACACTTCGCAATATTCCCGACTCCTCTATACATAACAAAACATGTACTCAGTTACCAGTTATCACCTTCAACTGTCAAGAACCCATATACATACAACCTTTATGCGATTCTCTCTCTCTCTCTCTCTCTCTCTCTCTCTCTCTCTCTCTCTCTGCAATAGAAACCTGCGAGGTAAAAGTTTGCAATTTGGAAAATGCTAAGTTCATTAGAAGATCACCAATGTTCTGTAAAGCAAAGAACATCCATGTGATCGCTCTGTAGACCTGCCTCGATAAACTCAGTTTTATTTGTAAGGGATTGAACATTATGGTGCAGAATTTGCACGTATGCAATTTGCACGAATTTGCACGTTTTGCTAGTACCTACACGAATGTTTTTCTGCTGCATCTGACTGTAGTTGCTATATATTTACTCCATTTTTACTTCGAGTCGAAGGATGTAATGTGTCCCGGCAGTAACAGGTTGTGAGGAAAATGGGGCTTCAGGTGTAGATGAATTGGTAGTGGAAATGGGAGAAACGGAAGTAGGTTCAGAGGAAGAGGCAAGAAGGTTTGGGGGGTGAGGGTGGAGAACGTAAGGAAGGTGAAAAGGATGGATTTTTGGCAGGAGACTGCGTAGGACTGGAGTTGATGATGTATTGTGCAAGCTTGTTACCAACTGCATGTTTTCCAGCAAGGTTCATGTGAAGGCCATGCCGGGTGATGTGTTTTGCTGAGAGGAAATTAATTTCAAAAAGTGTGACATTTGTTTCTCTCAGTTGCAGTTTAAATTGTTGGTTTGCGTGCTTAATCTTGCTGCATATTGTTAGACTGTTGTATCAGAAGGGTAGAGTCGAGACTACAATGTTAATATTTTGGGCGGCACATTGTAATTTGTTTATTTGTTGTTCAGGTGTAAAGTTACTACCTAAGTTAATGTCATTCTGCCCTCCTATGTAAATGACTCTGTCCTGATTGGCCAGTGTCTGCGTGTGGGTGTCCAACTCTGCAGTCACATCTGCAAACTTCCCGTTAGGTTTAAAAATAGATGAGACTGAGAAGTCGGAGGGTAACTTCCTACTGAGAATGGAGGAAAGATGTCGTCCATGACTGTCAGCTAAAATAAGTACTTGCTTTTTAGGCTCCGTAGGAATGTCTTTGTTTTCAAGTGAGCTAGGATACGCATGTGTTTTGGCTTTGACGCGCTTCCTAGCTTGTTTGCTTTGGTTTGTGCTTGTATTTGTCGATGGTAGAGAAGAATGGTGAAGATCAGGAAGGTGAGGAAAATCTGTTTCATAATCTAAAACACTAAATTTGTTTTGAGTTGTGACTGGATGCGGTGTCTGTGTCTTATGTACAGTCACGGGTGCACGGTTGGTATTATTCGCGGTGTTGCCGACTTGCACCCAACCGCCTGTGTAGAGAACGACCTCTTCCAACCTTCGGATGTGTTGATCTAAATTATTGTTTGCGTGTGTGAAGGCTTTTAGAAGTTCGGATTTGAGAGTGTAGAGAGTAAAAAGTGTATAACGAACAGTAGCCATGTCACGAATGCGTTTTAATGTACTACGTGATAAAAATTTGAATAAATAACAAGAATACAAAGAACGGACGTAGGAAAATTCTCCTTCGTAAACAGAACTATAGTAGATTGGAACGATTTGCCTGCGGCAGTTTTTGAGCCCTTTCCTTGCTCAGCGCGAGGGTTTAGAAAAAAAATATAGGAAATTAGTCAGTAGGGTGAAAACGTATAGTGAAGTGAAGTGAAGTGAAAGGTGCGATTATGCGTAGTCTACAGAAAAAGTATTGAACAATTAATATTTAGATAAAGTTATATGCAGTGCAGTGAAGTGAAGTGAAGTGAAGTGATTTCATTTCTTCTGAATATGACTGAATAAGTTCTGATTGGTGTGTAGGTGAGGGTTCCTTCGTCTCTCTATGTATATACGCGTATATGTTTGTATATATGTATATTTGTGTAATATGAAAGTTTATTCATTTATATGGTAGTGTGTTTGCATTTTAATGTTTAGTATAGGAATGTAAATGCCATCTGCATATATACGAAATGACAGTCAATTTGTTTGTTTATATTTATTTTTTATATATTATTTTATTTGTAATTGTAGTTTTGCATTCTGCCACCGGGCATCATTTGCCCAATTGTAGAATAAATTTCTATCTATCTAAATACAAGAAAACCCAGATGAGAGCAACAATAACCTAGCTTTAAATTTTCAAAGTGTAAAATTGATGTGTATTCAATAAATTAAAAAGTAAGATTCAATATAAAACGAGAAGGTATGCTCCCCACAAAATCTATTGAAGCTAGTACTTACGAAATTTGGCAACGTGGCTACGTAGAATTTTGTCCACTTAAGCTGCAACTGTTTAATACAACCTGTAGATTATACTTTACCGTAATTAGATAGAAGATAATATCTGAAAGATTGTGTTCGATATATAGAATAAGATTTGAAACACAAATTTAAACTATTTGATAGACCGTCCTCGTAACGTTCTAAACAACGGAATCGTCACTTGTCCAAAAAATACAATAAATCTTTCAGTAAACCAATTAGCACAGTGATTTAATATTGGAAATAAATTGAGTTGTACATATGTTTTAATACTTATCAGCACCTTGTAAATCTGAAGTTCGTTGAGGTTTGAGTGTCTGTTTAAAATTCGAAATCTGTTTGTTTGTCTTGGTTATAGCAAGAAAATCAGTTGAAATTATATTTTCATCTAACCTGCAACAATAATGAAAGCATTTAAATCACGCCACGCACAGTCAAATCATTAAAAATAGAAGATAATCAGAAAATACCAAGAGCATAACCAGATGCGTCCGTCCCATAAGATGTCGTCAACCAGCCCCTATTTATTGAGTGATCGATTTTTCGTGTTTCCGGGCGCGTTAACTGCTTTGGTCATTAGTCCCGTTAGTGTAGTGCATGTTTTCTCCTCGGGAGATGGCGGTGATCTTCCCCCGCTATATGGCGAGATCCGGCGCCGACCTACCGTGGGCTAGTAGAGTTTCCCCCTAACCAGGACTCTCCCAGCGGGGCACCACTCCAGCCGGGACAAGCTCTAGGCTCCCGACCTGTCTCCCGGAATGTGTGTTAGTGTCGTGCATGTTAGTGTAAGTGTGTGAGTAAGGGGAGAGGATAGGAAAAGGAAGAGGAAGGACAGATCGCGCGCGGTCCGTGGCCCGTTTGGTAGGGTACTGCTCCGGCATTCGCCTGGTGATGATCGGAGAAACCACGGAAGACTACCGATCAGAGCAGCCGGCCGCTAGAATTCTCCTCTAGACAGCGACTGAATTCGACCTAACTGAAAAGTTAGTGTCGAAAATTCTGCCGCCGTTAGGACTCGAACCTAGGACCTCCCGGTCAGAGGCGCTGCCGTTCCAGACCCCTAAACGTTGAGATTAAATTGCACAAAAAAATAAATGTTAGTTGTATATTGTTTGCCTACAGGAAGAAACATAGAGGCAGAAACTCACACTTTGAAGGGGACAACAAACCATCATACCTTTAAGTAGAAACAAATGTTTATGTTTATATAGGCCTACCTATGTAGAATTATCTACACTTTTATGTACTATATGAATGGTCGTAAATCATTTTAAAAAATTGAAAGGAATGTTACTTATATCAGTCAATGTTTCAAAAAACTTCAAATTGTAAAAGAAAGTTGTAGAATTTTTGTTACACTTTGCTTCAATTTTACGAGTACTATTATCATAAATTAATGGAAAACTTTTACCGAAATCCAAAGGATCTTCCAACTCCCTGCTGCTTCAAAAATAAAAGTTTCAAATTTCCCTTACACCTACACACAGAAGTGCATGGTTGGGAGGCTGTAAAAACACTTTGGGAATCGATTAAATTATAGGCATTCCTTTGATTTTTGTGTTACGCTACCTTCATACAACTCTATCCTGAAGTGACCCCGATATTCTGCTGGCTGTGATCGTACAAAAATCAACTTAATAGTGTATTGAGGTCTTTAAAACGCGTTAGCGGTAGGGAATTTCTCATAACACGTATGGGATTTTAAATGTGATTTTGTACAGAGAGACTGCAAAAATTTTCTTGGTCAATCAGTCCGTCAATTCACATCACTGATGTCTAAACCGTACACAGTATTTATTTCCAAATGAATATTTCCCGACCGATCGGACCAAACTCAAGACTGCGAATTTTACTGGATCTTTTAATTTTTTGGTTCCTTTATATGATAATCTAGTTTCACAATTTTCTAAGAAGTGACTTCCAGTTTTTTCTTTAAATTTATTTCTTAATCCTTCAGCGTGGTATGCCGTCTACAGAGGGCAATTTCCTTTCTCTTCTAAACGCGGTATGCCATCCCTGGACGGCATGGATTTTCCTTTCCATTCGCGGTAAGCCGTCTCAGGACGGAAGGGACGTTTACCCGTTTCTCCTCTGATTTGCGGTATGCCGTCCACAGACGCTGATCACTTGTCAGTGCCGTTTACAAACGCTGGCTATGTGTTACGGCGAATTTTCTGTTTCTTTCTAAGTGATTTTCTGTACAAATAGTTTAATATCGATTGAAGTGTTTCTATTTCTGTTTTTATGAAAACATTTAATTTACAATACTTTCTCTTCTATTTACTACGTATCACATTAAATTATTGCGACTGTCATACGTGGTATGCATTATTTTATTATCTGAAAATATTTGTTGATACAAGTGTGTATGTCGTATTTATAATAAATTGTGGTCATAATTTTATTATTGCTAATATTATTATTGATACTATTATTATTATCATTATAATTATCATCATTATTATCTTTATCATAATTATTATTGTTATTATTATTACTATTATTACTATTATTATTATTATTATTATTATTATTATTATTATTATTATTATTATTATTATTATTATTATTGGTGTGAAGCGACGCATTCTCAGGGTAGAGCACTCAGAAACGCAAAGGCGCCTGAGCTGAGATGCTCCCGCAGCAGGCCTGGCCGGATGCGCTGGCTACCTGCTCCCGCGGTGCCGCTGACCGCACCTTTCACTTCAAGCCGCCTTCTAATGCTACCGTGCACACCCTCGCTACCGCGTTGAAGGATTAAACAGAGAAAAGTTAACTTAAGAAAAGTATGTGTCCAATATTCATTAATGTTCCTGATATGGGTAAAGCAGCTTGAATTTTTTCGAATCTCTCCTATACCTTCATTATTGGAGCTGAAGAGTGTGAAATGTTGTCTCTTAGTGAAATATTGTCAACATTTGAATTATTATTACTTTTTTAAATGAATAGCTCTCGTAAAAGTTTGAGAGTAATTTTCCATTAATACGTAAATAAATACCTTTAAATACATAAATATTTAAAGCTATTTAACATATTCTATAAGTACGTAAAATAGTTTTAAATATTTCCTTTAAACTTTTGGTGTAGATCAGTCTTGCACAAGAGCCCCAGCGACGCGACCCACAATTTCGGTGGCAGCCCTTCCACGCCCCACCGCCTTCTACTGACTTTCGCTTTTGGGGCAAGTGACCGCTGCTCGAACCCTCGGGAGGCCTCGGTGGGAGAAAAGTCCTGTGGCTCATAAGGTGGAAATTTGTTGAATCATGTTGAATTTGACAACTAAAGATTTGATATAACATATATGCTGGTAATTTTATTTATATAAGGAAGAAAATAGAAACATAGTTTGGCGAGTGTTCGTGCCACTACCACTCGCATTGTCGACAGCAGATGTGAGAGTGTCATTTGGACTTTGTTTTTTGTAAGTTCATGCGGGAGAAAAATTGCTTATAAGTGGAACCGAACATTGACAATACCCGTGCAGTTGCGACGATTCGCAACTACTTCATTTCGTTCAGGACCTGCCACAGTTTGCACTCTCAGGTCAACCACCCGACTGACTATTTCTGAAAGAAAAATCTAAAGAGCAGAAAAGTGAAAGGACAGCCCGGCCGTCAGGGATTATGCCAATTTTCCTGGTTCTCGTGAGGCGCCGTGGGGAGCGGGGCGCGAGCTTTCCAGCGCCCCAAGAAGGGGCTCAAATGGAGCACTTGTGTACCTCTGGTGTAGATAGTATATAGTTGGGCACAATTGCTATTTTCATTATATTGTTTTAAATTTGTAAAAATTAACACTATGTAGTTTTTTCGAATCTCCCGCGTAACGTTTCCTGAAACGAGTTTCTTAAGAGATGACTAAAGTAGACATTAATATTGTATATTACGTAACCGTTACAAATAATACGTGAAAGTGTAGTCACTGTCACTTCATATCTCTACTGGATATATCATCACCAGATTTATCAACGTATGGTAACATTCCTGAAAATAATACAAAAGAATTCTAAGCAATAAACTTATCTATATGCGCAGAATAAGCTTTTTGAAATCTTAAATAGAGTGAGTCGTTTCAAATGACATGAAAGAAAGAACTCTAAAAATTATTACTTTAAACTGAATAGAATGTTTGAGATGCAAACTTACGGACTTACAGAAGAAGGTTATGAATTCAAAAGACCGCCCAATGATAAGGTGCTTGGCACTGGCCGACTGCCATTGAAAACCACAAAGAAGATAAAAACTGGGTCACGTATTCCGTGGGTAATATTACGAACTCCTTTAGACAGTCTTGTTAGGAAAGAGAGAAAAGGAGGGCTTTAGAAAGGAGATGAACATCATGGTTTTGTACGGCTGAGCTAGTGAACGATGCAATGTTCCTATGAATTTCAGACCACACCAGATGATCCTGTAACTCCAGGTAGAAGATCCTGTAACTCTGAACACGTGAATGCTGGAACGCCACCAAGAGAAAAGAAGAAGAAATTTCTAATTTATTACATTAGTAGATCTTTTGAATGTACTTATGAATTAAACATACAGGAGAAGATTTATAGAAGATAGTACTGCATTGTGCAACACAACCAATACAACGCACTGTGCTCAACACAGACTACCACTGCCACTATCACTACCACTACCACTACCATTACGAGAATATAACTGAGATTATGTGATGTCCCTAGAGACGCCCATTAAAAATGCTTCATTAGTGAATCAATCTATTTCTCCTGCCAAAATATTGATCTATTAGCTGAGATTTATCGTAGGTGAGTTTAAGTGTAGGTATAAAAAAAATAATGTACTTCATGAAACAAAGCTCATTGCTCAAACTAAAATTCAGTTACATTCTTGAAGTAAATACGTAAACAAAAATATTTCCACTTCAGCTTATCTTGCTTAGAAAAACATTGTGTTAATCATGGTTCCAATTTGTTATATGCTCAAATGATAATTTTAAAAATGATATGTTTTATGCAATGGAAATACGAAAAGTTTGAAGTTTTGAGGTATCTACTCAAAAATAGAGCATCTGCCTTCTTTCGATTGATTTACAGTTTCCTGGAAATGTTGTTCATCTTTAATGTCTATGTTGAAGCACAGAAATAAATAAAAAACGAGTATATACAGTATCATCACATTTCACAATATATACAGAACCTAAAATATTATTAGCTTGATATCCATAAACTGTACTAGTGTTTTTTGAAAGAAACATTTGTTGTTATTCTTCTTACAACATTTCCAGCAGACAGGCGACTGCTCGTACAGCTCTCACCACGATATGTTTTCTATTTAGCAACACGTAATTTTCATTAATTGGGATTCTTTTTCTATTGCATACTCTAGCCTTTTCTTGGTGCACCCATCTCATTCTTAGACGACGAAATTTATGAAATTATTTTTCACATTTCGGCGCTGATTGTGGCACAAATGTTTGACCTTCAGAGCAACTATTTGACCTTCGCTGCAATAACGTCGTTCTGCAATCTTGAATTTGTAATCGTTTCCTACCAATGAAATGGTTGATACAGAACTAATATCGTGTCTCAAAAAACTAGATCTCATACCTTTAGATACGCGAGACTCTGCAAAAATAGTGTTATATTTCTAACGGTATCATTGCACTCAGTCCAATAGTTATATAAAACAATGCATTTATCCCAATTATCACTTGTCCGTATGTTCACTTCACCGGATGGGTATCATTAAAGGTTCCCTTCGTTTCAATTCTAGAGCAAAGGAACCGAAATGACATTTCCAACGACTGAAAATCTTTCGATGTGTTTTTCAATGTGTATGGTTTCTATAGACGTAGGATATTCAGACAACAAAGTGTGCAGTTTAACCTATCGGTGTCCAAGACGTAGAAAAATAGTTTATTACCTTTCTGCATAGCTGCTCGATTCATTCATCGGCAGGTATGTCCATCCGGTTCAGCAGCTTCTCCGTTACACATTTGGAGACGATCTATGTATTCCTACTGAAGAGCTACATAAATATTCTATACTGAGGTACATGTGATCCCTCGTTGTACAAAAGGAGACGATTAAACCGGGAAGTTTAATTGTAACCTTTTGGCATTTGTATGACCATTGAAATGTGTTATGTAATCATCAGCAAGACAATGCAATGCGATTTTTCAATGACTGAATCCCTTGATAAAGTTCTTTCAGTTATATTCTTATTGGACGTTTCACCACTTTCGAGTTGTTTTAACTGGATTTTCGGATGACACAACATCTCGAGCTGAAAGATTGCGCTCACCTAGCAACCTAGGTAGTATAACAAGTCTCGATATTTACAAACTGCCAGCAAACATTTTTACTGTCATACAATTTCAAATTAGTGCAATCTGTATTAGGGTTAGCTGCTTGCTCTATGGGATTAATACGTAGCTTCACATCACCAGTCGAGTTTAGCTCTAAATCAGCAAGTCTCTGCAACGTCTCTGACTAGTGAGGCGGAGCCGGGTAAGGCGGAGCCAAATTGAGAGCAAGAACCGGGAGACAGAGCCAGGTGAGGCAGGCCAGGGGGCAGGCAGGTAAGGCAAGGCCGGGTGAGGCGGAGCCGGGGGGGCGGAGCCGGGTAAGGCGGAGACAGGTGAGATTGAGCCGGGGGAGGCGGAGCCGGGGGGCGGAGCCGGGTAAGGCGGAGCCAGGTGAGGCGGAGCCGGGGGAGGCGGAGCCGGGGGGGC